>NW_019292909.1:0-12389 GCF_000500325.1 Leptinotarsa decemlineata | reverse complement strand
ACTTACTTTCAGGTGAGCACTGATGATGACGAAAGTCGAAAGCGCTTTGCAATAATTTTATAATTATACACTTTCATACAAAAACCTCTTCGATTCATTCATTTTTATTTGTTCAAATTTCAATTTTTTGACTAATATAACAGATATTTTCAGCTTCTCATTAGAATTCCATTTATTTTTTCAGAGATTTCAAAAAGTCCGAACTAGTACAAATCTTCTTTAAACTTCTGAAATTGTAGATCACAAATTCGAAAACGAATTACTCTAGTGAGTTTTGTTTTCGTCCATTTGTTTAGAAATATTTTTGTCGCTAAAAATTCAGAACTTTCAAAACGACACTATTTGAAAAATGGAACAAATTGAACATTGAAGTTATTTCGGTGCTTCTGAAAGTATTCAATAAAACTTTCTTCCAATCCAAAGAGAATTTTCATCAACAAGAATCTGAAATGGCAATGGATTCATTTTTATTATCGATTTTGAGTGACATTCTCATGAAATATTCTGAAGCGATATACATCAAGACTTGTCAGAATGATCCAACTAAAAAGTTACACATATTTTTTTTAAATAAGCTTGAAACAATAACGAACGAAATATGTATTTGCTATCAGATGACACAACTCTTTTTTGCATTACTTGAACACAAGATACGACAGAATTCACGTTATTGAAAGATGTAAATAACAATTTGTGAAACGGAATGAAACAAAAATAATCAGTAAAGAACCTCAAGAAAAAATCGAGAAAATTGAAAGAATCCGCATATTCCTTGGCATGTTTCAACCAACTCTGTGAAAGTGGCAAAAGGTTGAGCACGGAAATGTTAATTCCAACTGAGTTCTCGATAAATATCCTGTGTGGGTGTTTTTGCAGACTATCGAATATGTCATCTTGACATTCCATTCTTTTAACATTTATCAAAAGAAATACACATATTTTCAAAGGAGGCTTAATCGAAAGTAATTTGCAGATTGAAAGGAGGATATTTTTGAAAGAAAAAAATTTTGAGGATAGAGAAGCTTTGTTTCCTGTTTCTCCATCTTTATACCAAAAAAATATAGAAATGTTTCAAAAGAAGGAAGAAAGCAATGCATTTTGAAATAAACTGTTCTCAAACATGTGTAAATCATGTATTTTTTATGAAGATAAAGAAGTAGAAAGCCAAAACAATACCAAAAAATTGATTTCTCCTGAAAGTATACCCCTTTCAATTCAAACTAGATTCCTATGGCTGGGATTGAGTCCGATAAAAAATTAATGTTATTACGTACCTACTGTTATTGATGACATGAGTAGATTCAACTCTTTCGTGACATGAAGTCGTAATTTTATGCGTGAATTGTGTGCTCCATCTTGTAATGTCATCGATATTGGTATTGAAGAGGCAATGAGGCAAGTGTCTTATTCCGAAACATCGATAACTACCATTGAGCATAGCAGTGTTCTTTGGAACACTTACATGCATGTAAGTGAAATTATACCTCTTTCATATACTATATTGTGTAGCAATCCTGTGAATGATATCTGATTCAATTCCATAACGAATGTTTGGAGTGCAACCTGAATGGCAAAAAGTGTTTTTGTATGATTTATGTTCAAACAAAAGTAATTGTTTCAAAAGTATTTTTTTCTTTCGTATAAATCAATGTGTTAAAAGAAGGCTTTATCTTCCAGTTTGTCTTTGAGAGTTACTTATTTACATGATCTACACATCTGAAGTTGAGTGGAAGAACAACTCAGTAGCACTTGTGCTAACTGAGTTGAACTTTGCCTTTTTTTGTCAGCAACTAGCTCTGTAATTAATTTGAATATTTGTATGTAACAACAGCTGGGAAACATTCAAGTCGATTTTTATTATTATTATTATCTTTATGTAGGGTTCATTCCAAAATGTATCGCTTTCTTTCTTCTTTTAAAAGATTTCAAAATTTTTGTATAAAGATGGAGAAATAGAAAGACAAAACCTTTCTTTTAAAATAATTTTGCAGGTTTTAAAAACAGAAAAGGATTTCACTACGAAACGTCATTCGTTTCGAAAAAACTAAATAAATTATTGTTTTCTATTCATTCAGTTCATTTATCAGCGAAATTCATAAGTAGGTTAATGTTTAATAAGACTCATCAAAGATTTATATTACACACTAATTTTTCAGGTTGAACTTTTCACTTGAGCAGATTCTCTGTTCTATCATAAACATTTATTTCTCATAGGAACAAAATAGCTGTTTTTCGACTCTCGTTTCAATAACCAAGTTGGCACCATCAGGAGACGACTTATACTACTCCTTGCAAGATATGTTTCTCTATGCATCTACACGAATCATTACCTTGCATAATGACCATCAATTGATCAATATTCAGGATTTTGTTATTGTTTTATTGTTATTCACCACCTGTTTGATACCTAACCTCTGCCCCAGATGACTAGTTTGAGTCATCTTCAAAATAAATATAGTTTTTTTAGTTTTTTCAAACTCTATTTATTTTATTCAAACTTTGGGATCAATCAGCCGTATATTGTTTAGAAAAATGACCACTGATATTTGCCGATTCCGGAGAGGGAGCCTGAAAATCAGCTACCAAGCCCAAGGCAGTAGGCGCGCAAAATAGGGTTACAAATAAGGCAGCAGGCACGCGTGTTAATAAAAAAAAATACTTTTTTCAAATGAAGAAATACATGTAAAGTAAGTTCAAATTATATCAAGGAGGTTACATACAGCGCCATCTGCCCGCAGAAAGATCAAGCAATAATGTCGATAGATCAAGAAAGTTACGTACAGCGTCATCTGCCCTCGAATAGATCAAGCAATAATGTCGATATATCAAGAAGGTTACGTACAGCGCCATCTGCCCGTGAATAGATCAAGCAATAATGTCGATATATTAAGGAGGTTCCTTACAGCGCCATCAGCCCGCGAATAGATTAAACAATAATGTCGATAATTCTGTCAAATACAGATCCCGAGCTTGAGAATTATAAGCAAACAAACCAACATACATACATACAGGTGCGGTTAATAAAAGCGTGTTAATAAAAATCAGGGAAACGCGCATCGATAGGCAACAATTTTGTTCTGGTGAAGGATAAGTGTCTCCAATACCAGAGGTTCCAAATTCCACTCAGAATCTCTGTTGACCTATATTTACCTATTTTGTAGATTGTGGAAGAATAGAAAACAAAAAAATCAAGAAACGAATATAATATACCTATTTACACAATGATTATTAAAGTTCCCATGAACTTTGAAAACGATTCAAAGTCGTGAAATTGTGTTTTCTTTCAGTGAAATACAGAAACAAAGTCAATTTTTTTATGGAAAGATTAGATTAAACGGAGCAATAACTATCATACTATATAAATAGGAAAATGATTGACAAAATTTAAAATCGATTCATTCACTTCATTTCTGTCCTTTTACAGGTCACTGCCGTATCATATTATGAGACTTGGACTGTCAGAAGATACTATCATTTCTGTTAGGAAGATGATGAAGGAGCAGAGTATGCACATACTCAATGACTGCCCGCCGTGTACCAAATCATATTCAAATGGTTTTATTCAGCTTGCCCTGTTACTTTGGGTTAAATTTAGTAATGGAAAGTTTGACCCCTTTCCTGTTGTAAGATTGATATAATGTTTGATAAACACATTAGGATTTGATGACAATACATTTTGTTATATTCTGTACCATTGTAAATTCAAGATGGCCGCTGCTACAAAATGGCGAGTTACATACTGTTTCACAACTACCTCGATATGGGTATCGAATGATAGGGCTTGACTGGTAGAATAGTAGTACACTTTGAAAAAGATGGAAATTCAAGATGGCCGCAGTCACAAAATGTCGGATCACATATTTTTTCACAGCTACCTCAATATGGATATCAAATGACAGAGCTGGACTAGTATAATAGTAGTACACTTTGAAAAAGATGCAAATTCAAGATGACCGCAGCTACAAAATGGCACCAACACAGCAAGGAGAGGATGAAGAGGGAGACAATAAATATGAAAAGAGACACCAAGGTGCGACGGCTTCTTCACAAGTCATAACAAGGTCTGGAAGAAGAGTGAAGATACCGAAGCGTTTTGGGTTGGAATAATTTTGGAATTAGATTGCAAAATGGGGGAAAATGTTGGAATTGTTTATTAAATTATTTGGATGTTGATATTTTCTCTCCCTATATGAATAATTTTGTTTCCTGGTTCATTTGGTAACTATTGTATCCAGATGAGTTCAGTTGTTAAAATATTAATAAAAGTCATTACGAGAGAAGTCAAAACCTATTTTTAAAACTATAAAATAATAAGAATCCATCCCATTTACAACATTTGGCGACCGTGACAGGACATAAAAGATGGATAGTTTGAAAAAAAATAGGCAGCAGTTGAGGAGCTTTTAAGCTGAAAGATTCAACTAAGGAGGATTTACTATTTATACTGAGACAATTGGAGGATAAGAGTAGCAGATTATTCGAGGCAGATGAAGGAGTTAAAGAAAAATTGTCATTGGAAGCCATCGATCATAATGAATTAGAAGAGGAGTACGATGAGATAGAATATTACCTTGTAATACTGAGGCACTGAATGAACTAAACAGAATGAGAAGAATTGAGTAACGCAATCAAAAACTAATAATTTTAAAATGAAATGAGTAAAAAAATATTCCATGTTGATTTATTGAAGAAAAAATATTATAATAATGTAGAATATGCACTGAAAACTAAACAATAATTCGATAGGTCCTAGGTAGCAGTCATCACACTACTCTCCTCAGCAATCTACGGTATTGATTAGATAAAAAATAATAAAATTGTTGGGCGTAGTAGTAACATATTCACTTAGGTTACGCTACAACGAATGATTCTATTTTTTTTTTACTGATCAATACCGTCGATTGCTGAGATGAGCGGTGTAATGACTGGTACCTAGGACTTTCGGAATTATTTGAGTATTTGGCATAGTTTCACTGTTGCTTTCTGAATTTGACACCATTGACCAAATGATCTAATCGGTTTCAATGAGAATCTGGACTTATTTGGTCGAATTCGAATCGAAACCGACTTCCCTACCTGAACATTAAACAAAATCAATCAATTTGTGGACTCCATGATCATGGAGGTACTTCGAAAAACCTATTTTTCAATTTTCAAGGTCCTCATTTTTCAATCGTGTCCAAGATGACGATGATTTTTAGGAAAGAAAGGTTTTCACTTTCTTCTTTTCCATCTTTATATAAAAAAAATGTAAAAACCTTCTCAAGATAGGAAGTAGGCTATAAATTTTAAAATAAATTCTTCACATAGATGTGTACATCATACAAAGAGGTTACTTTCAGAAACAAACTGAAAGAGAAAGTCCTATGGAAACAACTACTTTCATATGAACATTGAATTACACGAAAAAAATGCTTTTGAAACAAATTCTGTCATATGAACATTTGATTTTACAAAAAAAACACATTTTTTTATTCGCTTTGTACTCCATACATACATTATGGATTGCTGATTCAATTTCAAATGAGTTTATTTTGAAATTAGTTGTGGAAAAGTATGTTATGTATTACTCAATATTCATAAGTATTTGTTCCAAAAGAATTTTTCCTTCGTTTCTATATGTTTATATGAAAGTAGCTGTTTGGTTTCTATTCCAGTTTGTGCCTGAAAGTTACTTCTTTACATGGTCTACACATACTTGTAGGAAGTTTATTTTGAATTCAATTGCGTTCTTCCTTGCTATCAATTGAAACATAATGATTCTTACTAATCGACTCATATTTATATCAAGACAGAAGAAGTTATACATACTACTCTACTAACTCTAACTCATTCGAAGATGCACCTCATCTTCTATTTCTCACTATCATATCATATCATATCATATTTCAGTTTTGAAATTCCTTAGTTAGTCATTTTTTTTTAAATGTACCGGTACTGCATTGTGAAATTTTGGACCAAAAAATAGAAACATCTGGGTTATAGCTTTTTCGAATTGATGTATTCAATTCTTCTCCTTCATTTCTAGTTTGTCTGGTTCGTTGGACAGATCTGCTAATAAGAGGAGAATAAATTATTATTATTATTATATATTCAGTACAATTTCCGTACGCCACTGAATGCAACAGACAGTGAGAATTTAATGCCTACGATATTTGATTCACACTATAGTACAATTGATAACTCAATCTGTCATTTGTCTGATATCACTAACATTATTCTACTATATTTTAAACAAAAGTAAGTGAAGATATACATTATCCATATTCAGAGGGTTATTTCCAGGAAACCCAACTGTATTTGAAATAATTCCGATAATTGTAAAAAAATCAAGCAGATATGTCCTTTCGCATTATAAGTGATACAGTGAACCATCCCGTAGGCATAATTAATGACATTTTAAATGTGTACGTGGAAGACACGAAGAACGTAGACATTTGATAAATGAATGTCTACCTGTCGTAATTCGCAAAACTAAAACAGGAACTCACAAAGATGAAAGTATACCTGTTCCAAAAGATCGTGCATGTCATGTGGGCATTTTCTATTATGCTATTCCATAGGAAAAGGTCACTAACCCAAAGTTGGCGTCAAGTGGCAGGTAGTTCCATGATATTATCTCAACTGTATGACAACCTAAACCTTTCTATCGTTATTGTTTTCAAATTACTGAAACTTTTTCAAAGATAGTTTCCTGCCATAAATATATGTTGCGAAGACTGTGTGTCATAAAAGTGCCCTCACCTTTTTATTCCTATCGGCACAAGCATCTTCAAGTTTCGTCATGTATTCCCATACATATCTACCTACCTGAATCTTTTTGTACGGTCATCTCCATACCCACATTCTGTGAAAATTTGGCAACTTATCCGTAAACGCAAATGAAATATTTTGTGAATTCCCTCTCAAATAATGGTATATTTTGAAAACCATAATAGTTTGAAAAAAACTAAAAAACACGCTTCAATAGCGACACATACTAAAAAATAAAAAATAATTCGAAAGTAATTCAAGATTGTATTCAACATCGATAATAAGTCTTATGGCTTGATGTAACTAATTACTTTTAATAAGTCTGAAATCAGAATAAATCTATTTACAAAAAATCAATTTTTTTGTGAAAAAGCGTAAGATGCTTTGAAGTATATTCTTATTATGGCCCCAATTTGGCAAACAGCTCTTAACCAAGTATTTATAACAATGAATTTTTAGATTTATTCAGATTTCAGACTTATTAAAAGTCATCAGTTACAAGCCATAGAACTCATTATCGATGTTGAACACAATCTTGAATCAACCTGTCTATTATATGTCGAAGTGGAGTGCAATAGATTGGCGAAGCATACAAACTCAAAGTCCTCTCCGCACTTTATTATAATAATAATAATAAATGGGCTTCATTCATTGGCGTACATTGTTTATAATGAAAAAGTAGATACAAAAACCAATAAAAGGGCAAAGTTCAGCCGAGGCTGTTTTACAACGTACAACTGTTATCACCCTCAGATGTCAAAACGGTAAAAAACATCAATCAGTACATGTTTCGAACCTATATAGGTTCATCATCAGCTAATTATTTGAAATTATGGAGAAGAAAATTTTATAATGGAGAAAAGTAAATTATCACACGTTACCAATGTTAAATGGTCACAATGACATGTTAATAGTAATGAACATTTTTCATATTTATATTATAAACTTCCTTCATTTTACTTCCTGTATATGAAATTTCGATTTTATACTATAACGTGAGAGTTATAGTATAAAATCTGCATTTGAAATTTCAATTTTATACTATAACTTGAGTATTATTTATTAAAGTTCAATACACCTTTGTTTTGGTTGATTTCCGTGTTCTGCCTTAATATTCTTTGGTTATAATCTCCAAACATTTCGACTGCAACTGCGGCAGTGATTTTCAGTGGCGAGGTCGAAGTATTCTTCTTAACGTGTCAACTGAAAAGTTTCCTGTCATAGACAGGATTTGAACTCACGCCTCGTGAGGTCGTTGCTTAGAGTAATAATAAGACGTAGAGTTGCCATGCCTATTTCAATAAAATATATGTATTTTGAAATCGGTATCGTACTATCCTTTTCTGTACAACTTATGGGCTAGAGGGGGTGGCGGGTAATGAGAGGTTATCGAGAGTTTGTTTACATCTGAATCAAGTTATAAAATGAATCATTTATTTTTTTTCAAAAACTACACGTCACGATTTGATCTCCACAAACTTCATTTTAAAAATATATCACATATATCACCAACCGCCACTGTTTTATTGTCCAACTTACTTCCCGTAAACAAACAAAAGTTATACTGCCTTCAATGTAAGGATGGAAAAGGCATTGTCTTTTGTTACTCTGAGGGTCGTTGCTTCGCGCCGATTACGACTTGCGCATTAACCCACTCGGCCAATGGACCAGCTCGAGCCAGAAAGTGGGTAGACGGTACGCAGGCGCAAATAGTGTCGTTATTTATTATTTAATCCTGGTGATACTTATCAGGATAATGAGATAAACTTATTGAATAATTGTATTGTCACCGATTCTTGATAAGTGTACAAAGTTTAAAATGAATCTGTCCGTTTAAAGTTAGTCAAAATCAAGTCCAAAGGAGTCGGTTTCAAACAAACATACAAGTGAAGCCAATAGGAGCGTGTTAATAATAAGAAGGGGGAGATTTAGTGTCTTCAATGCTGCGGTTGATGTGGTTCACATTGCTCCCGTTCTTTACAATCCACCACGTTTTTTCATATAATCAGCAGTCACCTTATCAAAATCACAGATATAGCCATTCGTTTGTTTCAATCAGATATTATTCACAGGATTCCTACACAATATAATCAATGAAATAAGTGAAATTTCACTGACATGGAACACTGTCATCCTCACTGGTATGAATCCGATGTTTCGCCGTAAGACACTTGCCGATAGGGCAAGGTATAGATATCATTCATTTCACATATTTCTTCAGACCCAATAGGTGATAAATATGTTTCAAATAAGACCATCTTTTGTGTTGAAGAATTGGTGATTAACCTTCGCCCTCGTGCATACCATTGAGGATGACGTCAGAGTAGCAGACAAAACCTCTGGTACTTCAGATACCATCCGACGATGGCCTACCACCTTGGATTTTGTTCTCTTCAATCATCTCAAACCAATCCATGAGTGAGTGCATCATTAGGCGATGACATGTCCCCTTGCGGAAATGCCATCTAGTGAACTCACTTTGATATTGACCGTTGAACTTCATCCTCTATCTTTAACTGCAGGACGCGCATGGTAGCAAGCGTTGTCAAGAACTATTACACTATTCGCATCCCAATTTGGCATCAATGTGTTTTCAAACCATTCCTCGAAAATATTAACTTCCATATTCATATGATAGTCAACATTGCAGTCCTCAAGATTTTTCCAAATAATTTCGAAGAATTTGAAACCCATCCTTCACTTCTTCCGCAATGCATAATGATTAGTCGGGATCCTGTGTTTGCAGGCATGTTAGGCGTACACATTCTCGAACCATCCACCCTTTCGTGACTGTGTCGTACCAAGTTTCGTCCAAATGTAAAATTTGCCGTTGTTCATGTCCATATTTAATTATTTGTTTAAAGTATTTGTTAGGCAATTCCACTATTCTGCTTTCAATAACTGCTTGATGTTTGTTTATTATCTAAATCCAATTCTGAAGATTTTTGTCACAGCAGCTCACATTATGGCCGAAAGTATTCAATTTCTTCTTTATAATTTCAGTTGTAGGATTCTCATTGCTTTGGTAACAGTCCTATATTGTTTTTTTCAATGATTCAATCGAAAGAACATCTAAAGGTTCTGGTAATTCTGTATCACATCGCGTGATACAAGGTTTGTTTTCGACTATTTACGTACAGTTGAGAAAGGAATTTCGCTCAAATCTGATGTTGCTTGTAATAGTTTGTAGATGTAGATTCTTATTTACATTGAAATATACTTTTTGTGTTTCAATATTCAAGTGCATTCGAATCATATTCACTGGTATCTCTTTTTTGCGTTGTTCACCATCGCCATTGGAATCACTACACTAGAAAAAGTCCGCGTTGTTATCACACCCCTTATTAATATTTGTACTTGTCCAAGGACGCCACCAATATCAAATTTTCAACACTGAAATCGCGATCAGTTCCTGAAGTGAACATTGATGACACGACGGCAATAACGCATTCATCGATTTCTATTTTATGACTCTTGAGGAAATCATAAAACTCGGTTAGTAAAAATTATCTAATATGAACCGCTAATTCTACAGTCCACGTGGACTAGTTCGTAGCAGCTTCATTTCTAAGTATTGGTTATTTTGGTCTTTGAGAGTGCCGCCAGCTTTAAGTGTGCACAATATAATTTACTTTGAATATACTCATGAAGATCGAGCCCATATCAGATGTACTGACTAATGTTTATAGAAATCAACATACTATGTATGCAATAAATTGATAAAATAGTTAAGGCTTTCGAGACCAAGGTTTTCAGTGTCAATATATTTTGGGTTTGAAGGTCATGGATTTGCCAGCGCGGGTGGCTAGCTTCGTCAGAGGTTCATTCATCCTGAGTTAATATCTCCGATAACTGGATATTGGGGCTGCGTAACACGTATTTATGTTGACCCCTGAGGTAGTTTGGTGTGCTAATACCTGTACTTTGACTTAAGCCACCTGTGACCCATTGTACATCCTCTCGAGGAGTTGTCCTCCTAGGTCATCGTCCACTCTGTCCTTTTCAGGAAGGTAGACAGGTCACTATCTCGTCTATATCGGCAGGTGAAGGCCAAGACTCGCCGAACACACACTCTCTTTGACAAGCTTGAGGTGTCTCACGACGGCCTTCGTGAAGGTTTTGGAAAGTGCAGCGACATTACTGTCGTTGCGTGGCTTCTTCAACCTTCTTGGGGTTTCCTCCATGGAGGTGCTCAAGTAAGGGCGTTTTCCTACAGGGGCAGCCGGTTCCTTGCCTTCATTCAAGGCGGAGCTCTTGGCGCCCCCTTCGCAGAAAGTGCTCTTGCTGTTGGAGTAGGAGTGGGGGAGGAGGAAGGTGCATTTTTAGTTGCTGCCACTCCTGCCTCTATCTCTCTATTTCTCCTTTTGGCCTCGGCGCCGCAAAGTCTGCTGGTGTGATAATATATACACCAGCCGTAATATTCAGTCCTAGGAGATATCAACTCAGGTTGTATAATAATTGCACTTCAGAAAAAGGTAAATTGTGTTTTTTCATCTTCAATTTTTTTTTGTATCAACTATTTACCGAGAACAATATTTACTATTGAGACTGTGCAATGCTGTTCATTGGTTAATGATGAGAAACAATTGTAATTGATGGACTTGTCCTATGCGGGAAATGAGTAGTTTCAATTGATTTGAGAAGTTTGGTCTCTTTTGGTTCAACTTCAATTGGTTCTTTTCACTTCAGTACTATTGCTGTATGTCCCGTGAATTGGGTATGGAGGAACACTAGACTGGACGTTCTATATCGCCTGTGTCTAATGGAACAGAATGCAAGTTGGTCCCAAATATCAGTACTCAGAGATGAGGACATGCTATTCTCGCTGGCACTGAACTTTTTTCCACTGATAGTTCCAAAGTTACCTTGCATTATATGTAAAATAGACCGATCTGTCTCGTCGTTCCCTATTTACGCAGTGGCTGTTTATTCTTTCGTCCAGCAGTTCGAATTGGCTGCTGTTTCGTGTTGTCCAGCCTCCAGGGTTTTACTTGTAATGATATTGTCACTTTTGGTGAGGCTGCTCTTCTCGTCAATATAGGAGAACTATTTCCAAATGGTCTGGCTTGGTCTTCATTTTGTTCTTGATATTGTTCGTTGAATGAATCACAAGGAGTGCATTTCCATAATTTTTTCCACAAGTAGAAAAAGTAATTGAGTCATCGTCAAAATGGAAACTGTTAGAGAAATAACTCCGTTAGTAACTCATTCTCAATATTTCTCAAACCAATTCTCTAAATTAGCCGCACGTCACTGTCTAGGTGGTTTTATTTTTCTCCCCTTTCTCCACACACGTTCCCGTCTCGCTTGATTGTCATTAAGAGGGTGGGGATGGTTAATAAGAAAGTATTGATGTTTTACGTTTTTAATTTATGCATATATTCTTAGAAACTGCGGAACTGCGAGGCAAAGTTCGTTCTTTTCTCCCCACGTCTTATCTGCTCAGTGTTATAATGGTATAGCACCGTGATTAAGAAAATACGAGTTCCTTGCATTGAAGTTCAGATATTTATATTGCTCCAGTCGTAATTAGAATTGATTATAAGTTGTGTATTCTGAATTTTAGGAAGAGACATTTTCATTAATTCTTCTGATGGGTATTTTAATGACTTCCATACTGATTAGACGGAATTTTG
>NW_019292908.1:15793-36917 GCF_000500325.1 Leptinotarsa decemlineata | reverse complement strand
AGATCTTCTCTAGGAATGTGTATGGTTTTGTTTAATATATTGAATGTGAGGTCTTGTTGTGTTTTGATTTGTACTTGTTCCTCGATAAGTGATTTATGACTGTTAAATTTATGGATGTTCAAGTTTTCCCAAATGTCCATGCGGTTTCCCTTGTTGACTTGTTTTATGAGTTTTATGTTCTCTGGTGGGGGAAAATTATGTTTGTTTTGTATGGCGTGGTTTGATTAATATACTATTGGATTTATGTAAGCCTTTTTGTGTTCATTATACCTTTGGATCAGTTTTTTTTTGGTTTGGCCGATATAGAATTTGTTGCAGTCCTAGCATTGGATAATGTATATCTCGTTTTGGTCTTTGTCTTCTTCTTTTTCTCCCTTACAAACGACAACCTTCAATAGTAAAATCCAGCTTGCGACTTAAACCATCGTTTCACTTGACGGTCAATTGAATGAGTGGAACAAACCAAAAAATCAAAATGAAAAATAGTTCATTGAAAATTTTATATAACAATACGTCAGTATTCCAGGATTTCCACCACCTGGAGGTTGGAGTAGATAAAGGCCTCTTCTTCTTACAGATGCGCCCACCGGTCCGCTGGTAGGGGCGGTGGGAAACGTTCCGTGGGATGTTAGCGGGTTGCGCTCACCAAGAAATACGGACTATACGTGTTCACTAAGAAATACAGACTATAATTGTTCCTCCTTCCATGGCTCATGCACACAATCTCATGGTGTTGACATTCAGGTCCCTCAAAGATTGTTCATGCTGTGAATACCAATTTTGGCCGACTATTTCTGAAAGAAGTTTGTTGAAGCTTGTCATTCGGATTTTCCAATTATTCAATTTGTTGCTTGTTTTTATACTTTTTTGCTCGCCATATAGTTGTTAATAAAAAAGAGAGACTGTCAGTCTCTCTTGGACTTGGAAAAGTCATTGAAATTTTGTTAGACTGAAATACAGTTTTTTTGACGATTCCTGAAAGGAAAAATAACTAGAGTCTTAACATTGGTAACCCCGACAAACGCACGACATGGACAAAGATGCGTCGATAAATTAACAAACATCCTTGCTGAACAGACCTAGTGGAGGAACTGCAGGGATGAACAGGAATCTTGATGATGACTATATCTGGCCCGATAAATTTGGCAAAGAAAGAAGTTGTATACCGTCAAATCCTGTTTCAATGAAATCGAAACAATCAAGAGACAAAATGAGTGAAGTTTTCACTCTACATTCACAATTAAGCATAGACCGAAAGCATTAGCATTTGAAAATGAGTAAAAGAAAGAAGAATTCGAATTGAATAGCTCAAGTACCACCGATGGAGTAAAAGAAACGAAACAAAGAGTGTATCAATGGATAGAAAACCACCCAGAAGAATGCATATATGAAGAAACAAGAGGTAGCGATGATAGAAAAGAAGCTATCAGTGAAATTAAATTACTTTGTCAAACCATTTCGAATGCCATCAAGACAGTTTCAAATCCGAATGCGAATAATCAAAACAAGTTCTCAATTCGAAATTCTTTTGAAAATGATTTTCCTTGTTATGATGATAATCCACAAGAATGGCATTTGTTTCACAAACACTTCAAAAATATTTGCAGTCTATGTGACTTAAGTGATGGAGAAATTATGCAACAGATAATATGAATTTGGTTATGCAAACCCTTGAATTACGATTTGGGCGACCTGAATTTTTTATCGATGGTCTAATATCCAAAGTAATAGTTCTTCCCTATCTGAAAGATTCAAATTTTGAGAAACTTATACAATTCTCCAGTGAAATAAACAATATGGTTGCAATCATGAAAACTCTCGAATCCCCAGGACATCTTCAGAATCCACAGCTGCTGAAAGACCTGATCATTTGAGGCTGAAATGGGGCGAGAAAATGATTGAAGGAAATGGAAAGTTGGATTTGGAAGATTTTGCCAAATGGGTGGGAGAAGTTGTCTGCTATGTCAGTACTCATTCAGTTTCTGAAAGATTTGATCAAAAATATTTTTCTAAAATGACTGAAAATGTACTTTTCTCCAAAGAGAGCTTTCAAGAGAAAAACTGTTTTTATTGCAACGAAAAAGCTCATGTCCATGATATTTGGAAAACGATGACGTCAATAAACGGAGGAAAATCGTTGCGGAAAACAAACCGTGCTTTTCGTGTTTCAAAAAAAATCATCATAAGTTCAAATGCAGGACAAGGAAACCTTGTGAAGGCTGTAAACTATTCCACCATCGACTACTACACAGAAATATTCCGCAAACGTTTCATTGCCCTAGTGAACGAGACGAAGCAAATCCAGAAACAGTCTATATATACACTGAGATCCAGCGAGAAAAATATACAGTTGAGAGTACTCACTGTGTTGATACATGGTAAAGAAGGATCAATTGAGGTATTGGCATAATGTGATAAGGCATCGACAGTGACTTTACTTGATGAAAAGATTGCTAAACAACTTGGAATACCCGGCTTCACAGAACCTTTGTGCTTACAATGGACTAATGATGAGAAGTCATGGCAAAATGAATCAATGAAAATTCACCTGAATATATCAAAGAGCGATGACCAGAAAAATATTTTCATAATGAAAGGTATTAGAACAGTAAACAATTTGTCGCTGCCTTCACAAAACGTCAAGATGACAGAAACGTCAAAATTTCCGCATTTGAGAAATATACCAATAAAAGATATTTGCAATGAAAAACCTGTTCTCCTGATTGGACAGGACAACATCGATCTTATCGTTGCTCGGCAGATACAGTGTGGTCCAGAAAATTCTCCTTTGGCAAGTAAATGCAAATTAGGATGGGCTGTTCATGGTGTGACCAATTCTGAAGTTGGAATGTCTGGGGAATCTCATTATACCTTGCATATTTGCGAATCAGATCCAGATGAAAATTTGCAAAAAATGGTAAGAAAGTCATTTTCTACTGAAAGCTTCGGAGTATTGCTCACGCCAGATAGACTGAGTAGAGAAAATGTAAGAGCACTCAAGATCATGCAGCAAAGCATCAAACGATGCGAAGATAGGTAGGAAATCGGTCTGTTGTGGCGAACTGACAATATCGTTATACCTGAAACTGAAATACCAGCATTACAGGGATTAGAATGTATCGAAAAAAAATGTCGATATATTCCAAACTTTGGCAAAGAATACTGTCAGAAACTACGATAATACCTATGAAGAAAAAGAATATATACGAAAACTCACCAGAGAAGAAGCAAAAGTCGAAACTCCACGAACATGTTATATTCCACATTTCGCTGTCGAGAACATAAATAAGAACAAAATTCGTCTTGTATTTGATGCAGCCTCAAAGTCACATGGCGTAAGCTTGAATAACCATCTTCTCGCCGGTACTGATTTGCTACAGTCTTCAGTAGCAATACATTTTAAATTCAGTCGTTTCGGATTTTGTGGAGACATAAAGGAGATATTTCATCAAATAAGAGTACGTGAAGAAGACAGAAATTCACAAAGATTTTTGTGTCAAAATTTGAAATATAACAGGGAACTTGACACCTATGAAATGATGGTTACGACCTTTGGAGTCACCTGTTCACCAGTATGTACCCAATTTGTTTAGAATTAGCCCGCAGAGAAGTTTTTGACAGATCCACGTATACGAGAAGTTATAACGAAGAAATTTCATGTGGATGATTACTTGGATTCTAGGAATTCTGAAGAAGAAGCTGTCCAAACTGTCCAAGCCATTTGTAAGGTGATGAAATCTGGAGGATTAGATGTGGTGAATTGGATGACTAACTCTAGAGTCCTGAAAGAATTCACATCAGAGCCTTCATCTGGAATCAAGCAGATAGATGATCATTCCTCGCTTCACAGAGTTCTTGGTTTATGGTATGAAGACCAATTCTGCTTCAAGGTGAACTTGAAAGACAAAAATTTTGAAAGAAACCCGACAAAAATATTGTTCTCCGCACAATAATGAGTATACATGATCCACTCGGCCTGGTTTCAAGTTTCACGATTGAGTCAAAAATTTTAATGCAAGAGGTCTGGCGTTCTGGAATTGGTTGGGATGAGGGTTGCATGAGAACCATTCAACAATCTGGAAAAAATGGTTGAATGAACTGCCCAAACTCAACGATATCACAATGTTATAGTTTGCTCATTCCAAATGCCTCAAAAATAGAACTTCACACTTTCTGGGACAGCAGTGAGAAAGCGTTCGCAGCAGTTTCTTTTCTACGGGTAATTGGAGGATCTAGAGAGGTAGATGTGTCACTGGTGTCATCAAAAACCCTTGTCAGTTCCAAGATTAGAGCTGCAATCGGCTGTTATGGCAAGCAGACTGGCACATTCAATACAATCGGAATTGGACATACCTATAACCCAATTGTATTTTTGGTCAGACTCCAGATGTGTTTTTTTTGGATCAGGAGAGACGGTAGAAAATTCAAACAATTCTTTTCACATAGAATAGGAGAAATTCAAGAAAAGACTAATGTGGAAGGCTGGAGGTGGGTTCCTACCGACCTGAACCCGGCTGATGAAGGGACTAGACAGCATTTCATAACACGAAAGTAATTGCAGATGTTTGGATGTTTTGGACCCAAATTCTTGCGACTACCCAAAGGAGACTGGCCCAAAGAAGATTTTAATAATAAATCACACCGCTTAAACACAACGGAAATGAAGACAGAATTTGCTATTTGACCATTTCTGAAAAGAAGTACCCTCTTCCTAACATAAAACGTTTATCAAAATGGCTGAGACTTGTGAGGTGAACAGCATGGTATATAAGATTTTTGAAAACTCAAAAATCTATCCAAGTTATTTATATTGTTATACTAATTGATAACACTCTACCGAGGTATGCATGGAAGTTGGGGCGCGTAATTGCAACCTACCCAGATCCTGATAGCAGAGTACGTGCCGTAGATGTGAAAACTTCAAATGCCGAATACGGGCGATCAGTGACAAACATTTGTTCATTGGATCTAGAGGAAAAATAGTTCCTCTATCGGTGGGGAGGATGTTGAAACTTGTTATTCAGATTTTCCAATTATTAAATTTGTTGTTTGTTTTTATATATTTTTGCTCGCCATATGGTTGTTGATGAAAAAGAGAGACTGCCAGAAGTTATTTTGGAAAAGTCATTAAAATTTTGTTAGACTGAAATACAATTTTATTAGCGATTCCTGAAAGGAAAAATAACTAGAGTCTTAACAAAGTTCATTGAAAAGCCAAGACAGAACTGTCGATTCGAATTTTTTGTACCAATTCTTTCATGAACTCACAAGCTGTCGGCCACATGACATTCGTGGAGAATATCGAGCGTTTGTCAAAGATAATCACCAGGTATTTTGCATTCTTCTGTTCATCCATATACTTTCTTCGAATCGTCAATTCTCTGAAGATATTCACGTAAGTGAA
Organism: Leptinotarsa decemlineata; assembly: GCF_000500325.1. Classification (NCBI taxonomy): domain Eukaryota; kingdom Metazoa; phylum Arthropoda; class Insecta; order Coleoptera; family Chrysomelidae; genus Leptinotarsa; species Leptinotarsa decemlineata. The sequence goes on along the minus strand of NW_019292908.1, from coordinate 31,513 downwards.
TTCATTTCTAAAATTTTTTGTCGAATCAAGTCTCATTTTACTCCGCTCTATGTAAGGTACGGCTAACCGATCCAATTATTAGGCCAACTTGGTTACAAAGTGAGCCGAATTCTAAAGAGGCTCGATATGAGAACAGTATTCACAACCAACAACTCACGAACACCTAATGATACAATATCTAATGAGGCACAGAGCTTATACGAAATACCACGTTCCATCTTCTCCAGAATTCACATCGGCCAGATCAACAGAATACTTTTTAACAGAGCTTATGAACATTAGCTTGCTGTCCATGAATCAGATCCAGTCTCATCTCCCTCAAAACGTTATCGTGAAACAGGCCACAAAATCACCTTCGAAAACACCAAAACCATTGCCACCGGAAAAACTCTCAAGGCCAGGATAATTTGCGGAGGTAATGAAACTGAAAAACTTCCCAACTGCCTCAACAAACAAGATGATATTCAGAGATTACTCATTCATGGACATCATTACTGTCACACTATACAACTCACAACATTGCGTCACAGACTCACCTAATGAAAACCAAATACTATAAAATAATGTGAATTAAACAGTCCTCCTCTAAATTCAGGTAAATGTCAATATACCACCTTTTGTAACAAACATACCACTTTTGACCAGAATTATACTATAAACGATGATTCACTCGTAAAAACAGACAGCTACAAGGACTTGGGAGTATTCTTCTATCCACACAAGTATGGCAATCCCTCAACAATATAATTGAAATCATATTAAGGATTTTAATATGACTGATAACCAGTCTGTGCAAAGCTTATTGTTGAATCATATGAAAATAGGAATTTCAACGAGTAATGATCAGATGTATTGCCTAATATGCGCCAAACTAACGGACTATTATAAGACAACAAGTATAGCTGAGGCATCTGTCAATCTAATAGTAACACTGATGATCTTCAAACATAACTCAACCTCTGATGGAAGCACCAAACTCTTACGAAGGTTCGAAAGAGATGAACACTTGAATCTAGCAGACCACTATTATAATCTTCATGCAGTCATTGTTCACTGTATTTCTGGTGATGAATCTGGTCATTATTACAAAGACGTAATATCATATCAGTATCTTGAATTAATTGGAGCATCTGGAGATACCCTATATTTTATTTTATGAAAGAAAGGACACTGGCAGATCAAGATCTTCAGATGATGTGATACTGAAGGTTTTTTCGGGTTTTCCTGCAGCTGAAAAAGCAAATGCACCACTGGAATCAAACAAGTCGCCCCGGATCGCCAATTATTTTTTGTTATTTCATAATTAGTATTACTTTTTTTATATGTTTCCATAATCGAATATTCCTCACTTACAGTTAAAAATAGTTAATATAAAATAGGAAATTAGGTCAAATTAACACACTATGTACGACGGTCAACAAAATCCTACTGAGTACCTACATAGTATCAGATTGTGCAAGACTTTTTTGACAGTAGAAAATGTATATAGTTGAATTATTCCCAGAGAATATAAATTCTGTTATGATAATGATTTCCTCGCCTTTTTTTCAGTTTCAGATTAAAAAATAGTGATGCAGCTATCAAAGACGGTTTAGACGATAATTCCAGAAAAGCTTTATTGTGTATAATGGTAACCCCAGATGGAGACAAGCATATGTGTGAGAAAGTTTCCATGATGTTCGACGACACTGGAAAAAATCAAGTTTCTGTGAATTGACTATTGCATGAAAACAATATTCAGTATGTAATATAACTGAGAAATTCTGTAAATAGTTCAGTTACTCGATTTTTCCGATTACCAGAATTGATAAATGAATGACTGTATTGCATGAAAACAATATTCAGTATGTAATATAATTGAGAAATTCTGTAAATAGTTCAGTTACTCGATTTTCCCGATTTCCAGAATTGATAAATGAATGACTGAATTAAATTAAAAGCTCAACACTAAATCATATTCAAAGCCTACCACTGCTAAAGTTGTTATAACCAAAGATTCGACATAATACTCGGTCTACCGGCGAGTCCTGGGCTCAATAAATTAAACGCTTTTTTTTAAAAATTGGCTTTATTCATCAACTTAATCTCCATCAAGAGCTATACAATCATTCCAGTGCCGCTCTGACTTTCCAATACCACTTTGGTAGAACGATTCATCTTTTGCCTCAAAATAGACCTCAATTTCAGCAATAACATTTCCATTCGAGCAAACTTTCTCACCGGTGAGCATTTTTTGGAGGTCTGCGAACAGCCAGTAGTCGCTGGGAGCCAAATCTGGCGAATACGGAGGATGTTGGAGTAATTCGAAGATCAATTCATCTACTTTTGACATTGTTTTGATCGACTTGTAACACTGTGCGTTGTCTTGATGAAACACTTTTTTTTATTCGCCATATTTATGCGGTCATTTTTTTTGCAATTTTGGCCTTCAAACGCTCCAATAACGCAATATAATATTCAATGTTGATGGTATTTTCCTCCTTAAGATAGTCGAAGACTATTACACCACGTACACCTCAAAATACCGAGGCCATAACCTTTTCAGTCGATTGTTGTGCTTTCGCATGCTTTTAGATGATTTACTTTTATAATATATAATTTTCAATAAATAACTAAATTAGCCTGAATGAGTCCATTACACTCCACTCAGATGGCTATCGTTTTGATTCCGAAGTGGAGTGATGGATCCATGTTTCATCCATTGTCACATATTGACGCAAAAATTATTTCATGTTCAAACATGACCAAACATTGCTCAGAATCACTAAGACGTTCAGTGAGTTCGCGCACCCACTTTGAACAGAGCTTTCTCATAGTCAAATTCTCATGCAATATAAAGCCCACACGTTTTTTTGATATATCTTTACAATGTCATATAATGTCGCAACTTAGTACCCGCCTGGCTATTAACGAGAGGATTTTATTCGCTGTTTCACCCATTCATTCATTCATCCAAAATAATGAAAGAACTCATTAAAAACTTAATTGAATATTTATTGTGGATGAAACGGAAAAAATACTTTAAATAAACTCACACTCAAATGTTAATGAGGAATATACATTGAAACACCAAAAACTTACATTAAGCTGCCACCCAGCAGGATCGAAGAGGAGGAGATGTGCAGCATTGATGATGATCAATAGATACTCAAATGAAAATCTGAATACTGTCTGTTAATCATCTTGACCTCCCTCAATATTCATAAAGAATTATACGCTGACATTGCGACTATGATCCGGTCACTGTACTAAGGTAAAATGCTCAGCATGCAATCTGTGCCAAGTTTGCGTATTTGGAGATTGTTTATATTCTATATCCTGTGATCAGATCAATTTCGATGTCTAAGAACTTGAAATATTGAAAGATGGAATTCTGAATACTGAGTGTTTTTGTGTTAAAATATTGAAGTGAGGTTGGAAGATCTTCCAATTCATGTATTTAACTAAATGAATCTGAATTATTTCACGATTATTTTCTATATTTGAAAATAACTCAAGCAACTTCACATGTCGATCCTTCAAAAAGCTTTTATGGCTTTTTTATGTTTTCTGGTGTTACTGCCTCATTTGGACGTCCAGTGCATTCTGCATCATCGATGTCTCTACGACCACATATTTATGAACAACTTGGCAACCTCTATAGTGAATTCCAACCTGGGTATAAAACATTCATTTTTGTACAGATATGTGGACTGTGATGTCATGGAATTGAGGAAGTTGAGCAAAAAAACAACCTACTTTGAATAGTTTATTTGCCTATTCAAACGTCACTCTTCAAGGACAACTTACCATCCACTGTCTACTTGTTGATATCCTATTTACAAACGGTGTTGTCACGTTGTTCCCCACTTGGGTTAATATACCCCCTTGGGAAAAATTCAATTAAATTATATTTACAAATACTTGTATATACAATTATTATATATACTTATTTACTATATACAATTTTTGTATTTACATTGCGTTCACTCTGCCTTGTAATTAAATCAACTTTTTGATTTTCCAATACATTTTCAATATATTTTGAATAACTTTTGGAAGATTGATTTTCAAGAAAAATAAAAAACACCTCAATATTAGTGTACAAGGGACATATTTTGACATATTCACATTTGATGTAACTTTTCCTATCGCATCCCCAGAGCATGTCACCATTTATTTTAAATTCATCAATTGTTTTGCATTATCAGATGTTTCATGATGCACAAATTTCAACAAATTAGAATACATTATGGTCTGAAGCTCATAGTTTCTAAGCTGAAAATTATTTTAGTTGAAAACGAGGCACCCTGAATGAAATTCTGTACAATCTGTTGCCTAGGCTTCATAGGAGTTTTTGTGATATATTCTTCAAAAAAGTACAAAAGTTATTCAAGGTGGCTCGTTTTTAAATCAAATAATTTGTAGCTCCCGAACCATAAGCTTCAGACCATATATTTTATACTTTGTTGCTCATCATGGAGCATCTGATAATGCGATAGAATATAGGGTGATCCATTCAAAAAAAATTGGTGACGTGTTCTGGAGGTGCGATAGGAGAAGTAACATCAAATGTGAATATCTAAAGGAATGAACTTTAAATGTTCAAGCCTGTTTCGAATATACCTACACAGTAGGTTGAATGAACAGACACCTAACAGAAAACAACTACTCCCCTGGCTAATACCACGAAGGGCGTTGGATTATATCAGACAGGCGTCAGTGCAGGAATCTTCACAGAAAATGTCCTGCATATGCAATTGGCAATACACTGAAAGAGTCGACCTTCAATTATGGAACGGGCACACTTGCAGAACGGTTTCGGGTTCATTAGCCACTCATCAGTGCAAAATAGTGGCCATCATCGACCTAAAGTCAATGATATTCCTTAATTGAAAATCGGAATTTTTCGGAGTATTTCATTCCTCTTCCCAAGTTGGAGCGAACAACAAAATGTCACTCCATCTAGTGGACGAGGTACTAACCAACTGCATATCCGTATTCGAGACTGGCTTGAACATATAAAGTTCATTTCTTTAGATTTGTTTACTGCCAGTCTTCAAGCATAGCCCACTGACTAATAAGAAAGTTTTTCTTCCTTATTCAGAGGAATCGGGCAAATTACGGATATGCAGTTGGTTAGTTCCTCGTCCACTAGATGGAGTGACATTTTGTTGTTCGCTCCAACTTAGGAAGAGGAATGTGTTTTGTACGATAATAACTTTGTTTGACACCACATCTACATTCTCTGCTGGAATATTTATCAAACAGGGGTAGTCTTTCTCAAAGATTCCATTCCGAAAGTTCGTCTTTCTGAAGTTCTAGGATTCATATCAGTAAAACTGGGTGGATCGAATTCGAATGGTACAAATTCATCTTCATACCTAATGGAATAATTTTCATCGAAGAGTTCATCGCTCACTGTGTCTGCTGTTGTGCTCAATGTGTTTTTAGTTATCTCTCTAGACAAAACTTTCAGATTATTCAAATCATCTACACTGAGATATGATGTTATATGAGGGGGAGGCGGCAAGTTATAAAAAATAGATATGTCTCTCAAGGATTTTGATTGAGATATATGCCGATGGATACTACAAGGAACAATATATCTTTTCCTTCTTGCGAAATAGTTTTTCTCATTGAGAAAATTGTTTTTTGTATATAATAATGCACTATTGAAATTGACAGAAGACTCTGGATGACGTTCACATGGAAATAACATTGATGATCCTCTGGTGTCAGAAAAACTACCCTCTGGCAGAGACATACTCGCTTTCTTCATATAATCCAACTGTTTTCTTCTCGACTTGTATTGAGTTCTATATATGTATAAGAAAACGCATGATATTCCAGAAAGTTTAGTGAATACAAGTCCGATAAGATAAATGATGAAGGAATAACCATAAATGTATTCGAAGGCTGCAGGTTGAAGTTGTGATTTTGGTCGCAGTTTGCCAGCTACTTCTAACTTGAATACGGCGATATACATGACGAGTCCACAGAGCATAACCAAACCTGCAAAAATATAACGGATCACTGTCAATTTCCAGATTACTGAGAGGAGTCAAATACATATTTCATGTCAAATAATCACAGTAAAATCAAGAAATGCTGCAAAAAACGAAAAAAAATACAAGTCATGGAAACTCTCGATCGTGAGTTAAATTCAAATTTCATCGCGTCATCGAAAGTTTCAAACTGGAGATATGATGATCTGAACATTCCTCCTGTTTTCACTTTCCCTCGGAAAGGAAATATGGGAAACTTCTGAAAAAGAAAGAACGAAGGAGCGAACGAAAGGAAGAAAGAAAGAGAGGAAGGAAAAAAGGAAGAAAGTTATTTTTTTGTAGATGGTGAAGTAGAAAGCCAAAACGATTATTTTCAACTGATCTGCTTCACAGAATGTCTCCTTTTCTCTCAAATAAAAATCTTCTGTTCATTGACCGAAGCAATTATTGGGGTTTGCTGTATTACCTAACGGTAGAGTCGTTCGGGAGATGATAATAATTCACTCTTACTCCCACATTGCTTTCATCAGATAGATGAACTGATGAAGAAAACACCCACGAACTATAATGGATAATTTCATTAGTTCGGACTTCCATTGTCTAAAATGATATGATTCGAAATCTCTGAAATAACAAATGAAAATTGTAATCCTCTGCCTTGCGGAGCTCGTGCTGTCTTTAAGCCACAGTCTGTTCTACCATTACTTTGGAGAAACCATTCCGTTGAGGATCTCCTTTGATGATACCTAGTTCTTTCTATAGACCTTCCTTCGTATTACAGAGCCCGAAAGCACGGCCTACTAGAGTTTTGACGATACCTCTTTTGGTAGATTGAGGGTTTTTGTGAAAGTAATGGAAGGTCTAACGCCGTTGATGTGATTCAAAAAAGTGTTTAGTTCTGCATTCTCCTGATTCCATATTATGAAGATGTCGTCAAAGTATCTCAACCAGACTCGAGGCTTCTTGTGGGATTTTTCAATTACCAGAGTTTCAAGACACTCTATATACAGGGTGTTTCTTAATCACATGCTAATATTTAAGGAGGTAATTCTTATACCCATTTTAAGGAAAAAAACGTCCTATGGACGTATATCCTAAACGCCTTAACTTTTGAGATACAGGGTGGCAAAGTTTTCAAAAATAATCAGTTTTTTAATAATAACTGAGATAATTTTGTAGACATCTTTGGCATATTTGGTACATATGTTCCATGTGATTGGAGAAAGGTACATGAACCTGAATATTTCCTAAAAAGTCTATACCTATTTGTTAAAACTGAAAATCATAAAAAGCAGAATATTTCTCAATTTGAAATCGAAAATACAATTTGTACAATATTACTGCAAATCGAAAGCGATATTTTCATAAGGCCTCTTGGAGGAGCGTAAAATCGTCATCTGTACCTGTTTGAGTCGGTTTGAGAATCCACGGACTATACGAACCTATCGAGCTAAATGACAAAATCATGTTATTCTCTTGAGTTCCATATCAAAAATACATGAAAAAATACATATCTACGAAAAACTCCAGTATATCTACGAGACTCGACACAAATGCACAAAAATTTACTATTACCGTCCGAAAACAAAAAAAAAGTACATAGGTATATCTGTCCGTCTGTATATGTTCATTTCTGATTTGCCAATACTCCTTAAGTGAGTTTTCTGAACTGGTTTCATCTTTACGAAAACCATTTCTTATTATCTTCATCGAAATTGTGAGTGTGAGTTTCCATCTGAACACTTGTCATCAATTTTTATAAGTAACAAGGATTATTCAGGTTCATGTACTTTCAACCAATCATGAACTTTTAGGACAAACCCATTATAGTCATATAGTAAGAAAGACTCCATCTTTTGTGAATGATTCAAGGCATTTTGTGGAATTACTAGGGGCAAGACACAGAGCAAGATCATTTGATCAGTTTTGACGTGGAAAGCCTTTACACCAACGTTTCTGTCGAAGAAGCATTTCAAATTATACAGAGGTAATTATCCGAAGACGGGAACCTGAAAGATGGAATGAATTTACCTGCACCAACATCTATATAGAGTGGTTTGAAACTCTGGTCATTGAAGAAGCCCACAAGAAGTCCCCAGTCTGGTTGAGATACATTGACGACACATGAGCATGCAGATCTAAATACTTTTCTGAATCACATCGACAGTGTGAGACCTTCCATCACATTCATAATGGAGAAGGAATTCCAAAACAAATGGCCATTTCCAGGCGTATTGGTGAAGAAGACCGACACTGAGTGGAAAACATATGTATACCAAAAACACACTCACACAGGACAGTATCTGAATCACGAATCCATAAACCCTCATTCTACCAAAAGAAGTATCGTCAAGAGAAGTAGACCGTGCTTTCGGGCTCTGTAATACGAAGGAAGGTCTATAGAAGGAAGTAGACATCATCAACAAAGATTTTCAACGGAATGGTTACTCCAAAGTGATGGTAGAACAGACTTCGGCTGAAAAATAGCAAGAGCTTCACAAGGAAGGAAAGCCGTCACAACCAGTACTTGCACTTCCCTACATCAGAGAATTATCGGAAAGGATAAAAAGAATTGGGTACTACATCTGAACCTGCTCCAGATCCGGAAACACCATCCGTAGCACTCTCATGAAAACTAGGCCACCAAGCGCGGACTGCGATTCCAAGAATTGCATCTACCAGATACCCTGTGAGGGCGGCAAATCCTAAATTGGTGAAACTAAGAGGCCACCGAGAGTCCGCATTGCCGAAAACAAGAAACACACACAGCGAGGAGAAACCAGCAAATGGGACCCGTCATAGAGCGTAGAGATACGTGACGTAAGGAATCCCATGTTGAGGAGAAAAACGGTCAACTCCCGCCAAACGGCCACTCTCGCTAAACCAGTTAAGCGGAGAGAGGGAAGATGGGATAGGTGGAAGCACTCAAAATACCTCCTCCTCTCGGAGAAATGAGTCCAGTCATCACCCGAAAACGCCGTGAAAAAACGGCTTGAAATCCGTTGAAATGAAATATTTTTTTAAATTTGTTATTTCAAAGATTTCAAATCACATCATTAGACAATGGAAGTTTAAACTAATGAAATTCCCCATTATAGTTCGTGGGTGTTTTCTTTATCAGTTCATCTATTTGATGAAAGAAATGTGAGAGTAGGAGAGGGTTATTATTATCTCCCGAACGACTCTGCCGTTAGGTAATACAGTAATACCACCGTATATAAGTAAACACAAGTAAATTCACTCCCGGTCGGTTTCTTTGATGTTTTGAGTCGGGATTTTATTTTTTGCTGGCATGTAGCGGGGCAGGAGGGTGTAGGCTAAGAGCTGTTGTACACCTCTGCACAAGGTTCGATCAAAAAATATGTGACCATGATCTGACTTCATCATTGCTCATATGATTGTGAACTGTTTAGGAATTGATAAAAAACAAGACAAGATGGTGAAATAAACATATATTTTATGTAGTAAGATTATACAATTTAGGTCAAAAAATTATGCTAATCTATTTTAAAGGTTTTTCAAAAAGATGAGTTTTTGATTTTTTTTATTTTTGTTTTCAAATTTCTATTGGCAAATTTCAAAGTATAATCAATTCCTACCCTTGTGAAAAGAGAAAATAAATAATCCAAGGGAAAATTATCACAAAGGTGATTTTTGGAAACATTGTTTTGAGCTGGTTGCCTATGCAATCAGTCGCACATAAATTCTTGAAATGATTGAGAAATGATGTCTCTAGATGAATGATAAATTGTAAAAATGAATCTGGAGGTATATATAAACTTCCTAACTGTTTGNTCTCCATCTTGTCCAGTTTATATTTGGCATCAAAAATGTGACTAGATAACCTGGCATGACACTTCCACATTGTTTTTTCTAAAAAATCCCACAATTGTCTCTGCTCTTTTACCAAAATATGTTAACATTACAAACTTCTTGATTTCTGATTGTTTGCTCTGGGGGTATATTATTCTGTACGTAAATTTTAGGCTTTGTTTTCTGACTAGCTTCTGGATTGTGTCTGCGTTGTAATCATGATTATGCCCCATCTGTATAATCATTTTGATTTCCTTACCTATATTATTAGCAGACAAAGGTAACAAGAATGCTCTGTAGAACATTGAATTGTAGGCTACTAATTCATGACTGTCGGAATGAAAATAATCACTTGGTATTGTAATATATGTATAGCTGGGTTTTCCGAATACATTGAAAGCAAATTTGTTATGATTATGTGTGGGTCAGGTCTGAGAAATTATTTTGTTTCTCTATCTCTGTTTCTCAAAAGAAAGTGTATGTTTTTATCAAGATTTTTCATAAATGTCATGAACTGGTTGAGCTGCCGTGTAGTACGAGCAACTCTGGAACAGATGAGAATATCTTGTACATATCTGTACCAAAAATAAATATGTTTTTCACCCAGGTCGGAATTTACTATAGTAGTCTTCAAATGTACTATATTGATCTCTAAGTTGTTCATAAATATTTCTGCTAAAAGTGGGATAAGGGGTGTTTGTTTATAAAATTTTTCAATGAACTGTAAGTACTTCTGATTTAGGCATACATCGAAAGCTGTCGAACCCCTCCTGCCCTAAACTATATGGCCTAATGAAAATTCATAAATAAAAGATAACCCTATAAGACCGGCAGTTTCCGGTGATAAAGTAATTGGACATACTTGAAGATTGGATATAAATCAAATACACTACAATAACAATTCACAATTGAAGTAAAAATAATTCCAAACCATTCCTTAGAATGCAAAAACAAGCTCCCGAATCTGAACTTGCACAACGCAAGCAAGGGTTGGAAACTCAATTATTTAGAATCTTTGCATAAGAATAAACATTGACGATGTTATATACTGAATGACCAAATCGATTTGGTCTGTGACAAGTGAGGACCACAAAAATTCTTCCCTTCAAGACTAACTTGGTGGCAATTTTAGTTTATGTAAAACGCCAAACGAATATAAACATCAGTAATTCATATCTAGAACGAATAAACTAATTCCAGAATTATACTGGGAGATTGAAGAAAACGGGCAGGTATTTATCCATTCATTTATTCATATTTGATCAGAATACGCCTCTTCTTTCATACACACCACCAGTCTAGTTCACAAGATAAAAATAGTGAAAAATAGAGAATGGTCGAACAAATACGTGAAATTGAGGTGTGAATATTACTGGAATTTTTCCCCAACTCCAAACCGTTATTTTTAATACCTCCTTCTCTTGAAGATGGTCACTTGGTGATTGAAACACGTGTTGAGGTGTTAAAAATAACGGTTTCATGTTGGTAAAAAAACTCCAGTAATATTGATTACCACACCAAAGGTTCCAAACAGTGCATTACAAGTAAATTAGGATGTAAAAACAATCATTCAGGTTTTGCAAGTAATTGAAAAACTATAAAGAATTAAGGAATTGAAAAAATAGATCCTTGAAGAGGAGAAAGTTTTAAAAATAGTGCCACCTCTCGAAACTTCATCTCAACAGTTTTACACTGTCATCCTCACTGGTATACATCGATGATTCGCCGTAAGACTCTTGCCCTAAGGCTCTTCAGTACCAAATTGGATAACATTATAGAAAATACACACAATTCATTCATGAATAAACGCCTCAGATTCAGTCGGTCGCGCTGTAATTCGGCCGCGCATAAAATTCGAAGTGGGGAATCTTGACCCATATATGGCGGAGAGTGAACTTACTTATGTTTACTTCTATACGGTGGTAATACAGTAATGCAGTAACTAACATTACTGCAATTTCATCCTATAAGGTTATTTTCGAACGAATACAATGAAATGAAATAATCAACAATATTAAACCTTATATACCTATACACCACTGTAGGTAGGAACAGACGGTCCTTAACTTGAATGACTATCTAAATTATGTTTAGCTGTGATAATGTGGGTACGCTAATCTGAAAATCGGCGAGTAGACCAAGTCGATTTGGTCGGTTACATCCGTAATGCTTAAGCTAATGAATTTTTGAGAATTCTGAATAATTGAGTTCCCAACCCTTCCTTGCATAGTGCAACATTTCCGTATCGTTTACATTCTATAACTTGTGGTTGCATTCCAAGGGATGGTTTTTTATCTAGTGTGAAGGACCTTTCATGTTCAGCATACTGTTTTGAGAAATTTTGGCCATTTATATTCGACATAAAAAATGTGACTAGATAACCCAGCATGCCACTTACAAATTGTTTTTTCTGAAAAATTCCGCAACTAAAATATGTTAACGTTACAAATTTCTTGATTTCTGATTGTTCGCTCTGGGGATATATTATTCTGTGCGCAAATTTTAGGCTTCGTTTTCTGACTAGCTTCTGGATTTTGTGTCTGCGTTGTAATCGTGATTATGTCTCATCTGAATAATTATTTTGATTTCCTTACTTAGTCATCTCAACAGTTTATAATTTTAAATTAACGCCAAAAACAGGCCTCCGTGGGTGAATTTGGGGCAACTATCATCGGTCTTTTTCTATTCAAAATGTTTAAATAATCAGGTAAGAAATGTTTTTCATTTTGAAAATCATAATTGACATTCCTCAACGAATCACCAAATTTGTTTTCATTTATAATTTCATTCGTTAGGGATTACGATGGATAAAGAATTGCGTTGCACAGATCAGGTAAACGCAGTATCGGGTAAATTAACGTCAGCTTGTTGTGTCATTAGATACCTCAGGGATCACACTTGCTACATGAATGGCATTTTACAAGTCTTGTGTTTGTAAATCTTCTGAAGGAAAAATCCTGATTTGTTTACTTTGTAGTGAATGTTCAAGAGGTAGCAAAACCCTATGTGAATTTCTGAAACTTCATCTAGCGTTTCCTGATATGACTAATAACCAGTCCGTGCAAAGCTGATTGTTAAATCATCTGAAAATGGAATTTTTAACAGGTGATGATTTACTGTATTGCCAAACATGCGCCAAACTAACTGACTGATATAAGGAAATGAGTATAGCTGAGGCACCAGTCAATCCAATAATAACACTGATGATCTTCACACAAGACTCAACCTCTGACGGAAGCACCAAACTCTTTCGAAGGTTCAATATAGATGAACACTTCAATTTAGCAGACCACTATTATAATATTCATGCAGTCATTGTTCACTGTGGTTCTGGCGTTGAATTTGGTCATTATTACGCCTTGGTCAAAGATGGAACGGACTGGTTTTAGTTTGACGATAGTCGTGTCACGAAGTGTTCTGGCTATGTATTAAATTCATTGGAGCCTCTGGAGACACCCTACATTTTGTTTTATGAGAGAGATAACATTGACAGATCAGCTGCAGCTGAAAAAGCAAATGCGCCACTGGAATCAATGAAGTCGGCCCGGAGCGCCAATTGATTTTTGTTCTTGTTTTATAATCCCATGATTTGTATTGAAAATCTATTAACAAAATAGATTTTTGATTTATTGAAAAAATATATTTTTGTAACGTATTTGCATTAGATGTCGCGTCCGCATCTCCAACTGGGATTGAGTCACGAGGGGTGCAACAATTTTTTTTTGGTTTCCTATTTTTGAAGGAATCATTGAAATATTTGCGAAAATCTGAATACTGATTTGTTTATGGACTCTGCAATTTTTTATGTGCCGATAAACATTGCCGAATCGGATGAACCATCGCACGATTTTTTCCGACCATTATTTCTATTTTCAACTCGTGTACTAGATTACACATATACAAAAATATTTTGAATGGTTATGTCTAATACTAGCTCATTTTGAAAAGTAATCATGAATAAATAAAAATTTCACATTACCTGTCTGTATGAAAATAACTCCGGAAAATAATGTATAACGTGCTCTATTATCCATACATTGGCCAATTAAACAGGACATATAACCAATCAGAATAAATATGCTTCCCATGATGATGAAAATAATCGACTTTTTGACTGCATCTGCAAGAGAAAAAATTCAGAATGTTAATCAATAATCAAATCAGTTAAAATAGATGAGCTGGAGTAAAAAATGGGATCAAATGCGAATTACAAGAATTTTTTTACACCCATCTTCGTTTATATTATGATTTTGTGATTCGTAACATTTTAGTGCAAACTTTAGCGAGGAGGAGCCTCAAAAACACTTATCAATAATCAACAGAAAATTCAAATGTGCATTTTTAAAATGATATACGGTATGTAAAAGTCAAATGGAATAAATTCATTATTTCGGTCACTGTACATATTAAAAAAATACCAAAATACGTCAAATGTTAATTATAATTTGAAATTTTTTAAAGTAAAATTGCCACCCCTACCTTCAACCCCCTTCGAATGACAGGTACAACCCCCAATTTTTTAAATGGTAAGTATATGTTTGTGATATTTTGTTTGAAAGGTCTTTTTATTCTCTATCCAAAACTGTAATCGCTTTCAAGTTCATTGCAACAATTGAGATAAAATAAATTAAAATTATGTGGTTACCGAAATTCGATAAAATACACTCAAAAAATAATGCAAAATGTAATGAGATGTAGAATACAAAACAGAACTATAGATGTTGACGAAGTAGATGTTCAAAATGTTCCCGCGAACATCTTGACAACATCCTAATCTCAAATGAAACTGTCTTCTAACATCATTTAACATATCAGGCGTAACCGATCTAATCGCACGCGTTATTGGTTCTTTCAAGGCATTCAAATCTGAAGGTTCAGTTTTGTACACAATGCCCTTTGCATATCTCTATAAAAAAAAATCTAATGACGGAAGATCATATGATCGCGTTGGCCATTCAATCGATCCTCGCCTCCTTATCCACCGAATGGGAAATGTTGTATCGAGGTATTGCCGTACATTAACTTGGTAATGTGGTGGTGCTGCATCCTGCTGAAACCATATCGTATTCCCTGGAACTTGAGCGTTTCCTGGATCAGGATATAAATTTGCTAAACTTCGAAAGACATCATTTTGAAGTAGTGCCAAATAGTTGCCGCCATTCAAGTTGCCCTGAATGGAAGCAATTATATGGTTTCCTACAATTCCTGCCCAAACATTAACCTTTTGAGGGTATTGCGAGTGTTCTTCTCTCATCCAGTGACAATTTTCCGTTGACCAGCAGCGGCAATTTTGCCGATTAGCATGACCGTTAAAAAAACACTCTTCAGAAAACATAACGTCTTCTAATTGGATGATATTGTTTTACAACATGTCCATCTTTTGCTCACAAAAATAAGTTCTTCTATCGGAATCGTCTTCCATGAGCTTCTGAGTAGGTATCATTTTATAGGGATGCGTTTTATTTTTTTTCAATATGTTTACTATCAATGAATGGCTACTTTCTGTTGTATTCGAGTTTAATCTTCGTAACCAATCATCTGTAAAACTGTTATTTTATGCATTTCCGTTAATCTAACCATTTGTCAGACTTAAGGTTAACGAACTTCAAACTTAAATTGAAATGAGGACAACTAATGTTGTAACATACAAAATACGGCGTTTTAAACTAACGTTGCCATTGAAATCATTTAAAGTTTTTTAAAGGATACCATCTAAAAAGAATTTTGCTATGGTTTTTACTTACTTTCTTATTATCAATACCTCATCACGAAATGAGTTTTGAGTATATTGCAATAAGTTTTGAGTATATTTTATCGTTAAGTTAAGTTGAAAAACAGCATATAAGCTGAACTTTGCCTTTCATCGATTGTTACACTGTGTTTAATTTGTAATTATTCGATGAATAAAGCCGATTATTAT
>NW_019292908.1:1274-11968 GCF_000500325.1 Leptinotarsa decemlineata | reverse complement strand
CACTCAACAGAGCTACAAGTCCTGAGGGTAGTGGAATTTGCGACAGAAGGCTTCAACCTTGGCAAAGGACACAACACCGGAGCTATCTTCCTAGACGTCTCCAAGGCGTTCGACAGAGTTTGGCACGACGGGCTACTAGCCAAGATGAGCGATTTCGGATACTCCAAACCAATGGTAAGATTAATCCAGTCTTTTCTAGCTGACAGGCGATGCCGATGCAGAGTAGGAGACGAATTATCAACAGTTCGACTACTGGAGGCAGGAGTCCCGCAAGGTGCAGTCCTTTCGCCACACCTCTACTCCGTATACACGGCAGACGTGCCCAAGCCAGAGAACAACTTTAACAAGTTGGCACTCTACGCGGACGACACGGCCCTGCTGGCGAGATCTAGGAGTCAAGCACTCGTAACAAGATACCTGCAACAACAGGCAGACAGATTAGAGGAGTGGGCTAACCTGTGGAAGATCAGTATCAACCCTGACAAGAGTCAGGCGATACTGTTCACCCGCAGGTTCGTACAACCGGAAGGCAACGTCATCTTCAACGGACAAGAGATTCCGTGGACAAACAAAGCAACATATCTCGGGGTCATCCTAGACAAGAAGCTAACATTCCAGGACCACGTACAGCAGAGAATAGGAATGGCCAAACAGGCCAGAAGACGCCTGGCGCCGATCATAGGAAGAAGTAGCAACATGGCACTGAAAGTCAAGCTACTGATGGTCAGAACGATTCTAATGCCAATAATACTGTATGCATGCACTGCCTTTTGTAGTAGTTGAAGATATTGACATTATATTCTAGGGTTGTGAAGCATTTGGCAGGAGCTTCAAAAAGATGTGTCACAAGAACCCCCTTTTCATTTAATTTTTTCCCATATGGCGCCCAGTCGCCATCTTGAAAGTTTCGTCTGTCCAGTTCCCTTCAAAATGAGTTATTCATGCATTGATGTCAGTAACCCACATTTCGACATATTACATTAATTTTTGCTGTGAAGAAATACGATAATTTCTGATTGTTCCTGTTAGATGATCAGCCATTTACCAGATTTTAAACAGATTTTTTACCAGTGGTTAATTTCTCGTGATAGTTTAGTGCGTTGGTTATAGTGCGCAAGAACCTACCAGACTTCTGGTGAGTACGTTCCAATTTATCTTTTTCGTTTCTGTTCATTGTGCTCACGCCTGATAAGTTTCAATTTCGTTCAAATTTGTCCACTAGTAGTATGGAGGAACTGCTTCGCGGTCTGGCTGGAAGGGACAGGACCGAGATAGTTAGCATTATATGCCAGCTAATCTCGTGCTTTGGCCTGGATCAGTCAGAACTGCACGGCAGCACATTGCCAATCTCTGGGACTGACAGCCGCGAAACAGGGAGTGGCTAATGCCCCTACTGAAAGTGGAATAAAATATAAATTTTTTGAGTTGACCCGTTCAAAAAATAAAAGGGGAGGGGGACTTTACAGAAAATGGTACTAAGTGGACGTAGATAGATAGCTCAATTACAACTACCCCTCAGTCTACATCGAAAGTAGTTGAGAACGTATAGTACCACGTCAACAATCTCTAAAATGGTCAATTCTCGTCCATTGGAAGACAAAATCGAAGCGATTTTTATTTAAGGTGCGACGGGCGTAACTTTCACGAGACTGTGAGGATTTTCATTGAACGTTTTCCGAATCGTCCTATCTGTAGAAAATATTTGGGGGAACTTGTATCCAAATTCACTTTTACCGGTAGTGTACATAATAGGTCATCCGTCCATTCCGGAAGAATAGCAAATGCAAATATTTGGTGAGATGGTAGTAAATCCTGCACAGTCTACTTATTTCGTCGCGAATGTTTGTGAGGTGTCTCCTTTTACTGTGTGGAGACTTTTGAAGATGAATAGGTATCATTCATACAAAATTAAAATGGTGCACCAATTAACTGAAGATGACCCTGATCGAAGAACATAATTCTGCGACATCATGACGAAAATCACAATATTTGTTTCGGCGACGAATGCACATTTTTTTGAACGGCAATGGTTGGGCAGAAACATTGGGAAACCATATTGTAGGACCTCTATTTTTGCTGGAATGCTGGAAACTACCGTTGACCCTTTCATCACTGAAATCGTTGAAGCGAATCCTAATGAATTTGGTATTTCTGTATCTGTATCTGTAGNTGCTAACTACAAAATACCACTACTTGCTCTTACGAGTTCACGGAATATTCTTGGTGATATGAAATGTTCCTTATATGTTAAAAAGAAGCAAAAGTTGTACAAGGCAAAATTAATAAATGAAGTAGATCCTACTTGTATATTCCTTTGGAGGTTGTCCTTTCTTTTGCAATCCCCAACAATGGCTTTCTATACAAGGTCCGTCCAGTTTATAGGCTCTCCAGGCTTCTCTTTGTTTTCGTCTGCAGACTTTTTTGAACTCTCTGAGGTTGGCTTGATATATAACCCAGTCCTCTTCGAGTCTTGTACGTTTTGCCTTGTTAAAGGTCGAATTTGGTATTTATATTTTATTCTAAAAAGATGGAGCACCATCACATTACTCCCGGTCTTTGGATTGGCCGTCGATGTCCTACAGAATGGTCAGCCCGCTAGCCAGATTTGACACCTTTGGGCTTTTTTATTGGGCAATTTGAAGCAGAAGGTGTACGAAACTGCTTCAATATTGAATATTTGGCAGAGAATAATGAATATTTGTAGAGATATCGACGTTACTGTATTTGAAAATGTTCAGCGTGAAAAATCGGATAGGCTGCTCATCTGTCAAGAAGTTCAAGGCAACCATTTGGAGCATTTTCTGAACTAACCTCAAGCTCATTACCTCATATTATGAAGTTGAATGTCAATGCATTCTGGTCGGTAGCCAGGCGGTTCGACGTGGGTGCTTTGTTCACTCACTTGAATTGACTGCCGTGTTGGTCGGTGGTTCAAGCCCTAGTCTGAACGATCGATTTTCACTTGCTATCGTCCAACCCGTGTTAGAAATCACACGTTCAAAGGTAAGACCTCGGTAATCCTCAGCTCGCACAAGTTTCGACTTCTGAGGGTTGTCGTTCGTAGGGGTGTGACAGTTAGTTAAGGAAAAAACAGTTTTGTTCCGTCCTTTTGTAGTAGTTTATGATATTGACATCATATTCTAGGGTTGTGAAGCATTTGTCACGAGCTTCAAAAAGATGTGTAACAAGACCCCCCTTTCCTTTTAATTTTTGTTTTCCCAGATGGCGCCCAGTCGGCATCTTGAAAGGTTCATCTGTCAATTTCACTTCAAAATAAAGTATTCATGCATTAATTTCATTATCTCAAATTTCAATTTTTTGAGTGGACTCGTTCAAAAAATAAAAGGGGGGGAACATTAAAGAAATGCACTGTATAAGATCGACTCGACTACTCAATATGTCATTTTTCAATAGCCAACAGGAGTTATTGGAATATCATCAGAGATTGATTTTGTTTCATCCGATAAGATAGTCTCAACCACTTTCAATAAGATATTTCAGATTTGTACCTGTGAGAAAATATATTTCGAGTAAGCATATCTGAACGAACCAATTGCTAAATATGGGAAAATACATAGAACATCATCTAAATCGATTCACTAATAATGATTTCTTTTTCACTGCTACTGACTTCTGTGATATGGTACCAAATTATTCAAGTGCAGTTTGTATTATACCTATTCTGTTTTTCATTGAGATATCGATCATATTTGTTATTTGTGAATCATTTCTGTGATCATTTCATTACGAATGTTATTATTTAGGATCATTTCAGTTGAAGAGATGCTTTTCGAAAACCATCAAACCGATATTTCGCAAATACAATGTGATTTTTGACATGTGTATAATATAGATAACTGTATATAGCCTACATTTCAGATAAAAATGATATTTTAAGTTTTTCTTAAAATTTTTAAGGTGATAATACTCACATGGAATAGCCGGTGAAGAGTCATTGGGATCGGGACTGTATATCTCTTCGGAAAAATACTCTATTTTATTGCAATGGTATTCTCGTTCTCCAGCTGCAAAAAAGGATGCATAATTGGTAAATGTTCAGTTCTTCAGTTGACTTTGGTCATACTATCACTTTTAATCATGTTGGAAACCAGAATATCATATTTCAGTTCTTCAGCAGAAAAAAGATAGCACGAATAGTTAGAAAAGTACATGTAGGTGAATCAATTCGAAAATGAACGTGAGAAAGTAAAATGATGAGGATAATATACTCACTGTATAATTGAATATCACCCGAAGACGATTGTGGATACTAACAATCGAAACGTCGTGAAGTAACTTGGCTTGGAATCTTTTAGTTTTTGATTTTCATTTCTTGGTAATAATTTTTAATTTTCGTTTCTTGTTAATAGTTCAATTTTTAATTGTTGCTTGTATTTTATTTCATTGTAATTTCCGTTTTCTTGCTAAACATAATTGTTATTTTTCAGTCAATTAAATTATCCGAATAATTTTGTTTTATCATGTTCATTTGTGAAATAATTATTGATATCTGTTTGAAAATCTGTTTTTCCGTTAACCAGCTGTCACAGCCTCACGAACGACAACCCTCAGAAGTCGAAACCTGTGCGAGTTAGGGATTAACGAGGTCTTGACTTTCAACGTATGATTCCTAACACGGGTTAGACGATAGCAAATGAAAATCGATCGTTCAGACTAAGGCTTGAACCACCGATCAACACGGCAGTCAATTCGAGTGAGTGAAAAAAGCGCCTGGCTGAGAAATTCATGAAATGAATCGAAAAATTTAATTTGGTCCAGTTCAATTCGATTCAATTCAGTCAGATTCATTGTTCAACGAAGAGGATGGTTTGTTTCCGATTTGATTTCAAACGCAGAAAACAAAGCAATTTTAATTCATCAGGATGAAAGTTGTATTCGGTTACAACCTAAGGTTACAGCGCTATGAGAGAAAGAAAGTTCGAAAACGGATAGAGAGTGACGCGCAAGGGTGAACACATTGATGTTACGAAGGTCTCTAAAGTGATTCTGTTGACGTGGGATAATTTTGGCTTCTCAATAATCTATGAGTAGAGCACAAAAAATAATATTCTCTTCAATTTGACATTTTCAGCTACCCGAGATTGTTTAAAAATGTTGTCACATGATCTCTTCGTTTCAGCGAAAATAACGATCGGAGATAGGTATTCTGACTTTTTGGATCCTGGAAGAAGTTCCCAGATCAAGGTGTGAGCCAAAAACAATATCACCGTAGTTGAAAATTGATTAAATAAATGTATCATCGCATAGTTTTCAGGCACTCACCTCTGTTGCGTCAGTAGAAATAATTTAGAATTGAGATATCATTTCATAAGCTCTCAATCGAACTGAGGTTGAAAATGCCACGACTTGAATGCCTGCAATTTAGCGGTTCCTTCAATGAAATAACAATGGTGTACAACACAGCTGAACACATGGAAATGATTTTTATTTATCAGTGTTTATTAAGAACGAAGGCGAATTTTCAAAAAGCTTCATACTAACAACGCGTCTGGTATTGATGAAGTGCCCTTCGTCGTTTAAAAAAGTGTGCAAATGAACTTGCACCAGTATTTTGTAGACTTTCCAAACTGTCTCACAAGGAAGGAGTTTTTCCTTCTTGTTAGAAGATTGCTCGTGTTCAGCCCATTCCCAAAAAGGGCTTTAACATCTTGAGCGATCATCAATATGGCATTCGGAAACAGAGATCCACAGGCGACCTTCTATCGTATGTCATCCATATTTGGAATAACGCAATAAAGAAACATGGAGGGTCAAGATTTGTTGCGCTTGATATTTATTCAACCTATGACCATGTGTGGTATAGAGGTTTGCTGGCCAAACTTCTTCAGCTTCTTGAAAGAACGTTTTCTGCAAGTGACCTTCAATGAATATCTGTCAAATATTTTCACCACCAACGCTGGTGTTCCCCAGGAATCCATATTGTCTCCAACCCTATTCTTATTGTATATCTACGACTCACTGAAAAAAAACGAATTCAATATATTGCTTTGCTGGCGACAGCACACTCATTTTGGCATTCTATTTGGATTCCAGAACATCTGCAGATGCACATCTTCACCAGAAGCATATCTTATTGAGGATCTAGAAGTGATTTCAAATTGGGGTGGAAATAACCAGGTTTAATTCAATGCCACAAAAATCCAGGCATAGATTCTCTCCAGAAAGTTGAATGTCAAACAGGATATAATAATGCCAGGACAGACAATTCCGCTTTCTGTTTCGATAAGTTTGTTGGAGGGTTGAAATGGAGACCAAAATGTCTCAGCACAATCATGTCGCTGGAATCGCAAAGGGTGCTCCTCAAAAGCTTGAAATACTGTTCCGACCCAGAAAACTGTACAAACCTCAGCAACTTTTAATGCTTTTCAAAGCTCAGATCAGACCTTCTTTGGAGTGCTGTTATTATGTATGGAGCTTCACCCTGAGCATACCCTAAAGCTGGTGGATTTCATCCAGAAAAGAGCCTTCCGCCTGATTGGAGACGCGAACATCACTCGCAACCTTGATAGTCTGGCACATTGAAGAAAGGTTGGAGATTTGTCTCTTTTCTTAAGATACTTCAATGGAAAGTGTTCAAGTGACTTGGCCCATTTGATTCCACCTTCATATCAGAAATACGTAACGGATCGTGGCTGCTCATTGTTTTGAATTTCACGTCAGTACACCTTGAACTCCACTGTCTGGGAACTCTTCCATTCGAAAAGCTGTGTTCATGTGTAGTCTTCCTGAGATTGTTTTTTGAATGAATTTGATCTCCAGCCATTCAAATCCAATTTGAATCGCTACCTTCGCACAGCCACCGCTCTTAGAGTGCCACAAAGATTGTTTTTTGTCCTTAAAACAACAGCGGCACCTGGAGAGAAATGTACGTCACGTGTAAATTTGCCTACTAGTAGCAAAATTTCAATAAACTGGACGAAGCAACGTAAATTGAAATACTCGTCAGGCAGCTACAGCAACAGAATTATCCCGCGAATAAGCAAAGTACCTAAATCACATAAATTTCATTCACATAAAATGCACTGTTAGTACCGGGTTAAATTTGCGGTAAATATTTTCTCCTTGAAACTTTGAGTAAATAATACCATATTCTAATATCACGCTTCAATTATCAATTCGACTAGATCATTTCACCCGGTAAGTAAAAGAAGAATCCAATTTTTATTTTCCAGCTAACCTATACTTGAGGATATATGATTTGTTTAAAACAATTCCCAATTTATATTGAACACGTTTCTGGTTTTGAATGTTTTCTTTTGGACTAATTTACCTGGACTATGGTAATTAGTTGAAATGATGAATTTTCGATTTTTGATCTCGGATTGGCCGAGGTATCAGAGGGGCATGCGCGTTTATCACTGAACTTTTTCAAAATAGGCGAGAATGCAATCCTTCTCCCGGTCAAGGTCAAAATTCCTTGTTCTCGAAGATCGTAGCTGGCAGCCATTGAAGAAAATTTTAAAGGGCTTGTGGAATGAAAAGTTTGTGATATCAATTCCCTTGGAGGATTATATTCCTGGGCTCGATATTAGTGGAAATTATCCCCTATATTAAACTTATGATATTGTTGGTTGTGGCATTCCACTCTATTATTGAGGATTAGCAAATTTTCATGTGAGTACGCATTTCTTTTATTTCATCATGTTCACTTATTCACCAGGAAGTGGGATTTCATATAATTTATCTCTCGTAGAGTTCGGAATTCATTCTTGAAATTCCATCGAATTTTTGCCGGACCGATTCCAAATTAAAGGAAAAGTAGTTGTTCAGAGTGTTTTTTTTTGGGAGATTGAAGATAAAATACAATACAGAACTGATGTACAATCCCTTAACTCAAGACATATAAATACTTTTACTATACCTCGCCACCATACTGATCGTTTTCTTATTGGTGGAAGCTATAAACACAAGCTTCATAACGGATGTATTTCCGGCATGCTCAAAAACAGCCATTGCTATTCCTTTGCACAAAGTAGGCAACACTAACAATCCTAACAATTTTAGGCCTATTCCTATGCTACCTGTCCTTGCTGAATTCATAGAAAAACTTGTTAAACACAAAATGTTGATATTTGTGAATAAGCATAATATTATTAGTAGCAGTCAGTTTGGGTTTCAGAGGTAGAAAAACACGGAAGATGCTATGTTCCGTCTACTGGAAAACGTTTGTCTCAATTTGAATAATGGAATTCTGCTGCAAACACTAGAAGTGTATGGCTTTAGAGATATATCTTTGAAATAGTTCAGATCATACCTGTCAGAACGTACTCAGAAAGTCAAACTCCCGGACAACATATTCCATCTTCAGACAGTTACTGTTGGTGTTCCACAAGGATCGATTCCAGGCCCAATTCTCTTCTTGTTATATATTAACGACCTAGCCCGCATTAAGATAATCGCAGAAATAACCCAATTCGCTGATGACACTACATTATTGTGGCATTGCAAGAATGAAAGCGAACTACATGATTTGATCAGCATGGATATTAAAAAAATAAAAGACTGGTGTGATGGTAATCTCTTGTCATTTAATATCTCAAAAACTAGCATCATCACCCTCAAGTGCTCTATACTAGATATCTACCTGGGTACTCAATTAATAGAAAACAAAATGTCAGCAAAATTTCTGGGATTGAAAATTGATAAAAATTTGGATTTGGAAGGTCACATAAATAACCTATGTAAAAAAATTTCATCAGGATGATTTGCAGTCAGAGTATCAGCAAATAATTGGGCACTAATATGTCAAAAAATGTGTACTTTGCTCTCATTGATTCTCATGTGAGATACGGTATCTGTTTTTAGGGAACATGTTGCCAATACTTGTTTGATAGGGTGTTTGTACTACAAGAAAGAGGAGTTAGAAATATGTGTAGAGTTGGATTCAGGGATTCCTGTCGACCTTTATTCAGAAAGCATAAAATCTTGACCATACTTCTATTGGAAATGTTATGCCTGATGAGCTCAATATAGGTTTACCGATTCCAATATCATCAAAAATTGAGAGGTCTTTCATATATAAAAAAAAAGTTTAACCATTTGCCAATTGAGATCAAAAGCATAACATTTGTTTGAAGGTGGTTGACAATGTTTCGTGGTGTATGTCATAAGTTCGGACTTCCATTGTCTAATATAATATAAAAATTGATTTGAAACCCCTGAAATAAAATCAGTCTTACCTTACATCTACTCATACAATTTTTGTTTCAAGTTGTCAAATTTTAGTCTTCACTCACGCTGCCATTACGAATTGACTGATGTAAAGGACCATCGTGGACTATGTTTCACTAAAGAAAACATCTAGGTGGCATTATTAGTCCCTGTGTAATTCAAAAGGATCATTTTCTTCCAGTTTGTGCCTTTGCATTTTCTACACATTACCTATTGCTTGGAGGTAATTTTTTGAAATTGATTGCTTCTCTCCTTTCTTTCTCTTTCAATTTAAATTTTTATATCATATTTGTGTACCTATGTTATAATAAACACGATATATGACCAACATCGTGAAATGAAACCAAAGTTAAGTTTCCCCCGACACACCCACGGCAAAGGAGCTTCCGAATACCTTTCTTGCAGCGAATTGAATAGTTTCAACGAGAAAATAACTTTTTAAAAAGAATGTATTGCTCAAATTAGAGACGACTATCACCCACAATTGCTACAAAGAGAATATCAATTGATATGAATGTTAACTGGAAGCAAACTGAATGCCAAAATATAGGATTCCTGGAAGATTTCCTAGTCAGGTGAATCTACGTGTGAATGGCCGTGGCGTGGGAACTGTGATCACATAACAAGCATCAGGCTCAGTCCTCCATGCCTCACCCTAGGCTAATAGGGGCATGATGAGTGGACAAAGTGAGCTCAGATATTGAAAATAAAAATTATGTGAATCAATAATTCCAGTTTTTTTTCGTTTCTTTTTTCACAGACAAGAACATCTTGGGATCGCAAATTCAAAGGGGACACCCTCACATACACAAGTCTTTTGAAGATTTCTGAGAGTTGTAACCAGTTGTGAAGCAACCTGTAACATTCATCATCATCCATTTCATTAGTTCGGACTTCCATTGCCTACTATGATATAAATTGATTTGAAATCCCTGAAAGAATTTGTGAAAAATTAAAAAAAAAATCAGCTGATAAATAACAAGTAAATTTATCAAAATAACTGAAATTACAGTGAAATAAAAAACAAATATGAACCAACAAAAAATAAATAAAAAAAAAATTAACTATTAACGCGACATGAAAATAAAAAAATATGTCAGCAAGAAATGAAAATTGAAAGATTCCAAGATAAGTTATTTCACGACGTTTCGATTGTTGGCATCCACAATCGTCTCCGGGTGGAAACTAAACTTATTCCTTCAAGATCTGACTATTTATAGGTCATTCGAGTGCTTTCACCTATCCCATACTTCCCTCTCACTGCTTCATCGGTTTTAGCGGGAGCTGACCGTTTGGCGGGAGTTGGTCGTGTTCCGCTTGATTAGAGCTTTTTATATGTTGCGTATCTCTACGCTAGCTTGGCTAAATGCGTTGTTGGACAACATATATGCGGCTTCTTTTGATTTTCTCCAGAGCCAGTGTTCCTCCTAGTGGATGATTTCAGCTTGAGCCCACTTGATAATAATAATAATAATACCGTCTTTATTATCTTCTAATACATT
>NW_019292907.1:11053-37406 GCF_000500325.1 Leptinotarsa decemlineata | reverse complement strand
GATCCCGAGCTTGTGAGTTACAAACAAACATACATACATACATACATACATACATACATATATACTTACATACATTCATACAGGGGAAGTTAATATAAAGCGTTTAAAAAAACTTCCATCTGGTAAATTCATAACCAAAAATATAGTTTCATCAGGCCGCAATGCTTGTAGATTAAAAATACCCATCCTAGCGAAATTGTATCTAGTCAGTCTGAAATTCAGTGAATATTCGAATTCACAATTATGGCTAATGTATTCTGCCAAATGTAACGCTGTATTTCAAATATTTTTGGGAGATGAACCAAAGTATGTCTTTTTTTAATTCTCTCTTCTATTTGTCGCTGATGATTTGCCTAAATCTTTGATAACCAATTTTTTTTGATGATATTGATAACACCGTGTTGCTTATCTTTTCGACAGTGTATTTTTTACAAAACAGTGTCAGACTGCAATAATAATTAATCCCAAAATCACTTATCTTGCAGCACGCAGTATCACTGCGTGAAATACTAGTCGATCAGACTTTCTCATATGATGTCATGACATTTCTATGATTTTCTCTAAAACAAACAAAATTGTATGTAGCAGAAGCTCAAAAAATGCAGCACAAATATATATGGTGTTCGTTGTCACATGTGACTACTCTACACAAAAGCACAAAAATTTACTTTCACCGTCCGAAAAAAAAAATGTACGAATCTCCTTCACACAGTATGAGCATGAACTGAAGTAACGTTAAAATAGAGGAATTGCTCTCGCGATCCTTCAATTTTGTTCGATAAACTCTTTCGTTCGTTCAATTTTTCAATATGGCCGCTGTGACAACCAACCCGTGAGATATCCATGCCCGGTCTCCCCTATACAGAAGACTTCTTGGCAAACAATTTTTTTTCGATCACACCAAAGTCAGCAGTGACGATTGTAATAAACGATTTTATATACATATACCATGCGAAGTGGAAAAACACTAAGATTACACCATGAATTACCGATGCTTCAGTTATATCAGTGAAAGATAAAGACATACTCGCAAAAGGAGTACAAAAAAATCCTAATGATTCACATCTAGAAAGTAAATACAAAACATTCAGAAATGAGTTAACAAACCAAATCAGAATTGCCAAGCAAATGTTCTACCAAAATAAAATAAATGAAAATTCCTCAAATACAAAGGCTCTGTAGGATACCATACAGGACATATGTCATACAAAAAAAAGAAAAACATCCTTACTAAGGCTCGATCCACACTATGATGCCGTTCTCGATCCGATCTCGCTCCGGTCTCGGTCCGTTCCCGGTCCGGTAAAGTATTCGCAAACCAGAAATAATCAGATTATTCTCACTATCGTATCGCTCTGGTTCCGATCCAGCATCGCACCGGTACCGGTTGGTCGAAAAGAATATTTAACTGGAGCGAGACTGGAGCGAGATCGGACCTGTCATGACTTGTACCGACAGTGTGAATACGTTTTTGTTTCAACTCCAGTCTTTCTTCGGTCTTGCAAGGAGACGTTACATTTTTCTTCTAGTCGTGGCTAGTATAAATCATGGGATTCTGAAAAAGGTAAGTACTTTATTTGACTTATTTATAACATTTGATCATAAATAATAAACTTCGCCTTCTCATTTTCTCGTTAGTAAACTTGGATGTATCCACATTCTTCTTCTTTTCATTTTATGTTGTAATTTTTTTTTCATTTGTATTCTGTGCGTCCAAACTAATAGCTATTATCGCTAATTCTTCGATTAAAAAATTAAATGCCATTTTTTGGCAAGTACAATTTATCGAATTATTTCGAGAAACGTCCTATGTCGACCATGGATCGAGACAGACTGAGTGTGGAACTAGTAGTGTAGACACAGCAAGATTTGATCGGACCGAGACCGGAGCGAAATCGGACCGAGAACGGCATCATAGTGTGGATCGAGCCTAAAACTTCGAACCAAAATGATGAATTGATAACCGAAAAACAAAAAAAAAACAAATTGCAAATCAATTCAACACTTTTTATACATAGATAAGCAAAAAATGGCAACTAATATTATCAGGTTTACTACTTTTTCTCCTTAATATAGTAACGTAAAGGTGGCAAGTAGCATTAGGCTCGATCCACACTATGATGCCGTTCTCGGTCCGATCTCGCTCCGGTCTCGGTCCGATCAAATCTCGCTGTGTCTACACTACTAGTTCCACACTCAGTCTGTCTCGATCCATGGTCGACATAGGACGTTTCTAGAAATGATTCGATAAATTGTACTCGCCAAAAAATGACATTTAATTTTTCAATCGAAGATGGCATTTAATTTTTCAATCGAAGAATTAGCGATAATAGCTATTAGTTTGGACGAACAGCATAAAATGAAAAGAAGAAGAATGTGGATACATCCCAGTTCATTAACGAGAAAAGAAGTTTATTATTTATGATCAAATGTTATAAATAACTCAAATAAAGTACCTACTTACCTTTTTCAGAATCCCACGATTTATCACTGGCCATGACTAGAAGAAAAATGTAACGTCTCCTTGCAAGACCGAAGAAAGACTGGAGTTGAAACAAAAACATATTCACACTGTCGGTACAAGTCATGACAAGTCCGATCTCGCTCCAGTCTCGCTCCAGTCAAATATTCTTTTCGACCAACCGGTACCGGCGCGATGCCGGATCGGAACCAGAGTGATACGATAGTGAGAATACTCTGATTCTTTCTTGTTTGAGAATACTTTACCGGACCAGGAACGGACCGACACCGGAGCGAGATCGGACCGAGAACGGCATCATAGTGTGGATCGAGCCTTAACAATCAGGAATGAATTCAATGACCGTCATTATGGAAAGTAATGATTTGTCTACATACATACAAAACATTAACATAGTCGTTAGTAGTTGTTAGCAATTCCAATCATCTCCTGATGAAGCTAACTTGATTGGCGAAACGTCTAGTGAAGGTAGTTCTGTTCTAGTGAGGAAAATGTGTTTTCAATAGGCTAATGAATCAACTCTCCTAAATTATCTGCAGGTGCTAAGAGAATCTTTCTTATAACAAATTTTACCTACATTCGAATCGTCTTCACATATGAATAAAGTGATCTTGTGATAACTTGTAACCAAATCTCGTTTATTATATTTATTTGGTATTTTTTGTGATAGTCAGGGTGATGCTTTCGCAATAGGGCACCAATATTTTCATTTTGGGTTCTTATTTGCCGATATTGTTCGAGTTTTTTTTAATAGTTCGAGTTAATGAGAATCTTAGATGATTTTAAGATTCAAACCACATAACAAAGACCACATAACATTTAAAAAAATTGTCTGATGATATTGTTGGTGTTGTAGATATAGTTGTACTTGCTGTTTGGTTTCATTTAGAATTGTCTCCTTCTCAAAATATTGATAACAGTCATTATCTCCAAGAGCAATTTTAATGAAGGCAATTTAAAAAAAAATGTGTTTTTCGTAGATGGACAAATTTATCAATTTTTTTTGTTTCATTTGACTAACTTTCTTTCATTTGATTCGATTTTTTTTATTTTAAGGTAACACAAAGTCCATATGTGCCAAAAATAACGTATGTACCTCGCCAAATTACCTTCAAAAGATATTTATACAAAATATCGCCTCGTATTGACTCTTAACATTATTTCACGATATCTGCTTCATCAGATGTATGCAGAGATCAATCGAGAAAAATCAGTGTATCACCCCAGGCGAGGGGATGGGAGTCACAAATTTGAAAATGTTTTCAAAACAAAAGATTTCTCTCAAACATCAAAATCGACAAGTGTCAAAGAATTTTTTCCTCTAATCGACTACTACAAGAAATCGGCTTTGCTTCCGTTTCATTGTCCGAATCAATAATTGACTTACTCCTGAACGGGAAACGCAGCAAGATCTTTGCCGTTTTCTTCGTAATGTGTACCCAAACTCCTATCCGCCATATCTGATATCAAGGGTGTGCGGGTTATCCCTGGACATACCGCTACAACCCTCACTTTGAATTTCCTGTAGAATGATGAAACTCCCCATGATTTCGTTAGACCTAGGACGGCGTGCTTGGTGGCGCAATATATAGGAACGTGTGGACTGCCTATTACTCCGGCTATGGAGGAAATGTTGACGACGACAGCTTCTGGTCCTTGTTGGTAGTCAGGTAAATATTTCTCCAGGGCCAGTAACATTCCGTGTACCATCCCATTCTGAAATTATACTATACCTAGAATTGTGCATTCAATCGATGTATTCCTAAAAACGAATCATCTAAAGGAACAATTCGTTCAGGCCAGTCTGAACTCGTTACACTGATGGTTAATGGACTGACACCTATCAGATAATAACTACTCCTCTGGCTCGTACCACGAAGGGCATTGGATTATTTCCAACAGGTGTCAGTGCAGGATTCTTCACTGAAGTTATCCCTGCGTATGCTGTTGGCGAGGCAACTGCCGCAATAGATTTTCAATTATTGGAACATACTTGCAGACCGGTTTTGGGCTGTTTGGCCACTCGTCAGTGCAAGGTACTGTCTATCATCAACATAAAGTCGATGATTTCCGATAATTAAAAATCGAATTCCTTCAAAGTATTATTCCTCGAACTAGACTGAAGCGGACAACAAACAACAGGTTTGTCATCGCCCCATCTGCCTGTGAACGAGGTAACCAACGGCATATCCGAAATTTGCCCAATTCCTCGTTTAAGGAAAGAAAACTTTTCACATATAGTCAGTAGGCATACTAATTTTTCCTTTAGATGATTTGATTTATAGGCAGTCTTTATGTATGGCCACTGACTATATGTGAAAAGTATTCCTAAAATAACAATTGTATCATGAGGTATATTCACGAATTGAAAGTCGTGTTCCATGGACATAAATCACCTCAAGATATGAGCAGTACATCATTGTATCAAGTAGGATTTAGATCAGGATTTCGATTGGGGATGATTCATGAATTGAGGAGGAGTACGTTTCCTAATGCATGCATACGAATACGATGATATTCAGATTAGTAATGATATTTGTCGAAAATAATTTTGTTCTGTGATGGTTTCTATCTCTTGGTGTATTATTTGCCTTTTTACATGGTAGAATGTTTCGATTCTGTTTTTACCAGCAAAAAAAGGGTATTTATTTCCATCCTGAAATTATATGATCCAGGAGCCTGCCTAGGGACCTATGCGACTGTATTCCAAGCGAAAATATTTGCTATTGAATTTTGTGCGGAGAGATTGGTAGAATCCAACCTCACACACAAATCAATAAAAAAAATTCTCGGAGAGTCAAGCAGCGTTGGAAGCTCATGTCTCCTACCGAGCAACGTCTAAGTTGGTAGCAAATTGTCAAAAACGACTCTCCTCAATAGGAAGACTCAAAAAATTGTCTCTGGTCTGGATTCCTGGCCACACTGGTCTGGAAGGCAATTAGGCTGCTGACTCCCTTGGGCCGGAGAGACCCACACCCAAATCGGTACGACCAATCAGCCTTATATACATCCTGCTGAAAGGACTTGAGAGGATACTGGACGGGCATATCAGGAGGGTAGCATTATATGCATCCCCCTGAATAACCACCAGTATGCTTATCAAACCAGCAAATCGACAGATTTAGCATTAAACAACCTCGTTGAGAAAACCTCCCAATCCCTTGACAACAAGGAGATTGCGGTTGCTGTATTTCTTGATATTGAAGGAGCATTCGACAATGCACATAACTGGCTGAATCTATGCCATGCTAGTAAACAGAACTGCAACTACGACTCATCAAGGCGAGGCAGTCAGGTTCCGGGTCACCACAGGCTGCCCTCAAGGTGGAGTACTATCTCCTCTAATGTGGTCGCTCCTGGTGGATAGTCTGCTTGATGCCCTCGACAGAAGAAAAGTTGATCTGCAACCTTATGCAGATGACCTTGTCATCCTGGATGTTGTTCACAGTTGACGCCTGAGGGAGCAGATGTCTGTCAACACCAGCAAAACTGTGTTAATCCCCTTCACCAAGAGGAGAAAATTGGACGATCTAACGCCACTTTTCTTCAATGGTGTGATCATTCCATTTGGAACGAAGGTGAAATATCTTGGCATTGTCCTTAATAAAAGACTCACCTGGAACGCTCACTTGGAAAAAGTTTTACACAAAGCCAGACTGTCTCTATGGACATGTCGAAGGATATGTGGTAAAACTTGGGGTTCAGGTCCCAAACAAATCCATTGGATTTATGTGATGATTGTCAGACCAATGATCACTTATGGTACAATTGCTTGGTGGCCGAAGGCTTTACAGAAAACAGCCCAAGCGAAGCTCTCTGGCTTACAGAGACAGGCTTGTCTGGCTATCAGTGGTGCCATCAGTACCACACCGTCAGCGGCCAAGAAGATCCTTCTAGATCTACCTCCTCTCCACATTTTTCTGAAGAGAGAGGCTAGATGGACTGCATACATATTTGTGCACATTGCCAATTGCACAAATCAATTCAATGCAGAGTGTAACAGACTGTTGGTTGACACTAGAAGTCACAACATTCTGGAAATGACCTCTGACTTTATGCCTCTAACTGTCAACTACGAACTGCCTTATAAAGTACTATTCCCGAGTAGAAAGGACTGGATCCTCCGGGAGAACAAAATATTAAGAGCAGATAGTTGTTGGCTCACAGATGGATCAAAAACACCTTTCGGTTCTGGTGCTGGTGTTTTTAGTCGCAGACCCAGGACAGATTTATTTACCTGCCTAGGAACTATGCGACTGTATTTCAAGCGGAAATTTACGCTATCGAATTGTGTGCGGAGAGATTGGATAAATCCAATCTCACTCATAAGTCAATGAAAATATTTTCGGACAGTCAAGCGGCGTTGGAAGCTTTTGGCTCCTACCGAGCAACATCTAAATTGGTAGCAAATTGCCAAAAACGACTCAACAGATTGTCTCTAGTCTGGATTCCTGTCTATACTGGCCTGGAAGGCAATGAGGCTGCTGACTCCCTTGCAAAGGAGGATGCTGCAAGCAGCTTCATTGGACCAGAACCTGTCATTGGCATCGCTTTGGGCTTTGCCAAACAAAGATTGAACACCTGAATAGCAAGAAGATTTATAGACTTCTGGCAGAATCTTTCAGGATTGGGTCACTCCAAGGCGTTTATTCACCCTTCGAAGCTTGATACTAAACAGTTATTGGACTACAGTAGGGATGAACTATGATGTCTAACAGGCCTTCTTACAGGTCACTGTCATTCAAATCATCATATGCAGAGACTTGGACTGTCGGAAGAGAGTGTGTGTCGCCTCTGTCTAGAAAACGATGAAACAGCAGAGCATATACTTTGTGTCTGCCCCACTGGGGACCGAATCAGGTTCTTAGAGTTCGGCAGATCCGTACTCTTACCATCTGACCTGAAAGACCACTCACCATACAAACTAATCGGCTTCGTTAAGGAGCTGGGTTTATTGGGCCGAGTGTGAATAGGTGCGAGCCACAATAAACCCTTGTGGGTTGCGGTGGAGGGTCGAATATACCCGCTCACTTCGGACCTATCACCTACCCTTGTAAAGGAGAATGCTGCAAGTAGCTTCTTCGGACCAGAACCTGTCATTGGCATTGCTTTAGGTTTTGCCAAACAAAGATTGCCACCTGGATGGAAAGAAGATTCAAAGACTTCTGGCAAATTCTTCCAGGATTGGCTCACTCCAAAGCGTTCATTCGTTTTTCTAAGTTCGAAACCAAACAATTGTTGGACTACAGTAGGAATGCACTACGATGTCTAACAGGCCTTTTTACAGGTCTCTGTCATTTGTATCATCATATGCAGAAACTCGGACTGTCGGAAGACAGTGTGTGTCGCCTCTATTTAGAAAATGATAAAACAACAGAGCATATACTTTGTGCCTGCCCCACTGGGAATCAGGTTTTCAGAGTTAAACTAATCGTCCTATGATGGTTTCTATCTCTTGGTGTATTATTTGCCTTTGTACATAGTAGAATGTTTCGATTCTGTTTTTACCAGCAAAAAAAGGGTATTTATTTCCATCCTGAAATTATATGATCCAGGAGCCAGGACAGAGATATCAACCTGCCTAGGGACCTATGCGACTGTATTCCAAGCGAAAATATTTGCTATTGAATTTTGTGCGGAGAGATTGGTAGAATCCAACCTCACACACAAATCAATAAAAAAAATTCTCGGAGAGTCAAGCAGCGTTGGAAGCTCTTGTCTCCTACCGAGCAACGTCTAAGTTGGTAGCAAATTGTCAAAAACGACTCTCCTCAATAGGAAGACTTGAAAAATTGTCTCTGGTCTGGATTCACGGCCACACCGGCCTGGAAGGCAATGAGGCTGCTGACTCCCTTGGGCCGGAGAGACCCACACCCAAATCGGTACGACCAATCAGCCTTACATCCTTCCTGCTGAAAGGACTTGAGAGGATACTGGACGGGCATATCAGGAGGGTAGCATTATATGCTTCCCCCTGAATAACCACCAGTACGCTTATCAAACCAGCAAATCGACAGATTTAACATTAAACAACCTCGTTGAGGAAACCTCCCAATCCCTTGACAACAAGGAGATTGCGGTTGCTGTATTTCTTGATACTGAAGGAGCATTCGACAATGCACTACGTAATTCTATAGGATTGTCTCTGGCTAGGAAGGGTATAGAATCGACCATAACTGGCTGAATCTATGCCATGCTAGTAAACAGAACTGCAACTACGACTCATCAAGGCGAGGCAGTCAGGTTCCGGGTCACCAGAGGCTGCCTCCAAGGTGGAGTACTATTTCCCCTTCTGTGGTCGCTCCTGGTGGATAGTCTGCTTGATGCCCTTGACAAAAGAAAAGTTGATCTGCAAGCTTATGCAGATGACCTCATCATCCTGATGAGGATGCATCTGAGGAAGCAGGTGTCTGTCAACCGTAGCAAAACTGTGTTAATCCCCTTCACCAAGAGGAGAAAATTGGACGATATAACGCTACTTTCCTTCAATGGTGTGGTCATTGCATTTGGAACGGAGGTGAAATATGTAGGCATTGTCCTTGATAAAAGACTCACCTGGAACGCTCACTTGGAAAAAGTTTTACACAAAGCCAGACTGTCTCTATGGACATGTCGAAGGGTATGTGGTGAAACTTGGGGTTCAGGTCCTAAACAAATCCGTTGGATTTATGTGAAGATTGTCAGACCAATGATCACTTATGGTGCAATTGCTTGGTGGCCGAAGGCTTTACAGAAAATGGCCCAAGCGAAGCTCTCTGGCTTACAGAAACAGGCTTGTCTGGCTATCAGTGGTGCTATCAGTACCACACCGTCAGCGGCCATGAAGATCCTTCTAGATCTACCTCCTCTCCACATTTTTCTGGAGAGAGAGGCTAGATGGACTGCATACAGATTTGTGCACATTGCCAATTGCACAAATCAATTCAATGCAGAGTGCAACAGACTGTTGGTTGACATTGGAAGTCACAGCATTCTGGAAATGACCTCTGACTTTATGCCTCCAACTGTCAACTACGAACTGCCTTATCTTTATAAGGCAGTTATAGTACTTTTACTATTTCCGAGTAGTAAGGACTGGATCCTCCGGTAGAAAAAAATATTGAGAGCAGATAGTTGTTGGTTCACAGATGGATCAAAAACACCTTCCAATTCTGGTGCAGGTGTTTTCAGTCGCAGACCCAGGACAGACTTATTTACCTGCCTAGGAACTATGCGATTGTATTTCAAGCGGAAATTTACGCTATTGAATTGTGTGCGGAGAGATTGGATAAATCCAACCTCACTCACAAGTCAATAAAAATATTTTCGGACAGTCAAGCGGCGTTGGAAGCTCTTGGCTCCTACCGAGCAACGTCTAAATTGGTAGCAAATTGCCAAAAACGACTCTCCTCGATAGAAAGACTCAACAGATTGTCTCTAGTCTGGATTACTGGCCATACTGGCCTGGAAGGCAGTGAGGCTGCTGACTCACTTGCAAAGGAGGGTGCTGCAAGCAGCTTTATTGGACCAGAACCTGTCATTGGCATCGCTTTGGGCTTTGCCAAACAAACACTGAACACCTGGATGGCAAGAAGATTTATAGACTTCTGGCAGAATCTTCCAGGATTGGCTCACTCCAAGGCGTTTATTCACCCTTCAAAGCTTGATACCAAACAGTTGTTGGATTACAGTAGGGATGAACTACGATGTCTAACAGGCCTTCTTACAGGTCACTGTCATTTGAATCATTATATGCAGAGACTTGGACTGTCGGAAGACAGTGTGTGTCGCCTCTGTCTGGAAAACGATGAAACAGCAGAGCATATACTTTGTGTCTGCCCCGCTGGGGACTGAATCATGTTCTTAGAGTTCGGCAGATCCGTACTCTCACCATCTGACCTGAAAGACCACTCACCATACAAACTAATCGGCTTCGTTAAGAAGCTGAGTTTATTTGGCCTAGTGTGAATAGGTGCGAACCACAATAAACCCTTGTGGGTTGCGGTGGAGGGTCGAATAGACCCGCTCACTTTGGACCTATCACCTACCCTTGTAAAGGAAAATGCTGCAAGTAGCTTCATCGGACCAGAACCTGTCATTGGCATTGCTTTAGGTTTTGCCAAACAAAGATTGCACACCTGGATGGCAAGAAGATTCAAAGACTTCTGGCAAATTCTTCCAGGATTGGCTCACTCCAAAGCGTTCATTCGTTATTCTAAGTTCAAAACCAAACAATTGTTGGACTACAGTAGGAATGCACTACGATGTCTAACAGGCCTTTTTACAGGTCTCTGTCATTTGTATCATCATATGCGGAAACTCGGACTGTCGGAAGACAGTGTGTGTCGCCTCTATTTAGAAAATGATAAAACAACAGAGCATATACTTTGTGCCTGCCCCACTGGGGAATCAGGTTTTCAGAGTTAAACTAATCGGCTTCGTCAAGAAGCTGAGTTCATTTGGTCGAGTTGGAATAGGTGTGAGCGATAAAAATCACTTGTGGTTCGTGATGAAGGGTCGAATAGACCCACTCACAATATTTATGGGCATCAATTGATTCAATTCAAAAACTATACTGACAGGTTCAATATTCTATTCTCTCAAACTTACCAGATTTACCAGAATCTGTTTTTCCCATATAGCATCATTTAATATACCAGCATTATTGAACAGAATATCAATGACTCCAAATACTTTTATGGTCTCCTTGAAAGCGTCTGTAAAGAGTGATATAGTGGATCAGACCAAAAAAATACATTTATGTATTAACGCATATCACACCTCTATCATTAAAGATATTTACCTTCGAATGAGTCTTTCTGGGTAACATCAGTTCGAACAAAAATCGCCCTATTTGGTCCAAATTCGTTTTCTAGTTCTGTCAAAGCATCGATGGCCAATTTTTGATTGAGATCAGCTAAGGTTACTGCCTACAATAAATTATCAGAATCAGTTAAACTTTCCTTATAAGGTGGTAATGGCGTTTTTCTTGTCTGCAACGCCATCTATGGGAGTGACAGAAAAGCTTGTAGCATAAAAGTTTCAAAAGTGATTAGTTGCAGAATTGAACATTGCAACTTTCACTGCAAGCAAGCAATCGGATGATCGTTTATACAGCTCGAATATCATACACAAACTCCTTTTTGAGTAACCTAATGTTTCAAGACTATGATACTTCCTACTAAACACTGCTCACTAGAACTATTGCCAAAGAAGAAAAAAAGATTGAAATGAATGAACCAAGTAATTCAGTCGAGAGCAAAAATAAAACAAAATAAAAGAGAGAAACAGAAAAAGGGATCAGGAAAGAAAAAAATATGTTCAAGAGATGTTGCAAAAACAATATGGTCAACAAATAGATAGGAAAGAAGAGAGAAAAGCAAGAATGAAGATGAAAACAGGAGCAGTAGTAGTTATGAAACATCTCCGTGGGTTGGGCTACCTATCGGGCGCGTTCCCTGGTGGCGGATAGGGGAACGGCCAGGGGACTGGGGGTCCTGTCCGGGAAGCCAATGTGGCCTTACGGACGGGGTCGCCGGACTGCTGGTCAGTGGCAGAAATAAGTAGGGTTAGGGGAACTAAACTTCCCCAAAAGCCTTTGCGAAACATGCCACCGTGGACCAGCACACCCAAGCTAAGGTGTAAGGAATCGTGCCGACAGCTGAATGGCCGCAGGGTGATACGCGGTTACGAATGATCCCCTTGGAGAACCGGTCGAAAATTCATTGTCATCAGCCTTCCTCTGGTAATGCGGGGCTTTGCCAGAGTGACCAACTCTTCCCCTGCTACTCGTGAGAAGACACATGAATGAAAGAAATACAAAAACAGACACAGAAAAAACAAAAATTCCGAGGCTGGACAGAAACGCTTACCGCAATCTAGGGCGGTGGCTGGGCATGAACAGAAATGTCCACCCCAATCTACTGCTTGGAATGAGGCTGGACATGGCAGATCACCTCGTGATATAATACAAAGGCAAAGGCGTAAGCGCATTTGCGGCGCCGAGGCCAAAAAGAGCAAAAGAGGCAAGACTGACAGCAATTATAAGTGCACCCTCCTCCTCTCCCACTCCACCTCCAACAGCAAGGGCACTCTCTGCGGCGGGCGCCAAGAGCTTCGCCTTGAATAAAGGCAAAGAACCGGCTGCCCCTGCAGGAAAGCGCCCTTACTTGAGTACCACCATGAAGGAAACCTCAAGAAGGTTGAAGAAGCCGCGCAACAACAGTAATGTCGTTGAACCTTCCAAAACCTTCACGAAGGACGCCGTGATACACCTCAAGTTTGCCAAAGAGAGTGTGTGTTCGGCGGGTCTTGGTTTTCACTTGCCGATATAAAGGAGATGTCTCCTAGTGACCTGTCCACATTCCTGGAAAGGACAGAATGAACGGTGACCTTGGAGGACAACTTCTCGAGAGGATGTACAATGGGTCACGTGTGGCCTAAGTGCTGTGGGTCTACACTCACCCTCCCTACTCTACAGATACAGAGTTATGAAACATCGTCAAGAAGAACAATAGAAACGGTTAGTCCAGCAACTGACCTCAATCAACCAAGAACTTCGGACTGAAGTAACGGAAAAATGGAATGAGTCAGGGCAAAATATACAAGGTTCTAGAAGAAGTGGAGAAAGTTTCAGCTCTCTAGTGAGAAGAATAGAAGACGGATTTGGCAAGAACGAGAAACGACTTATAGAAAAGATAAAATACAAATTGAAAGAATTGATTATTGAAAGAAAAAATGCAAGGAATGAACTAGAAGTTGGACCAACAAGTGAATGAATAGAATGACCAAATTGCAGGCAGCAAGGCCCTAGCTTGGTCTACACCTTATGACACTAGCTGTATTGACAG
This sequence comes from Leptinotarsa decemlineata, assembly GCF_000500325.1. Classification (NCBI taxonomy): domain Eukaryota; kingdom Metazoa; phylum Arthropoda; class Insecta; order Coleoptera; family Chrysomelidae; genus Leptinotarsa; species Leptinotarsa decemlineata. The sequence continues at coordinate 24,098 of NW_019292907.1, read as the reverse complement.
TTGCCTGAAAACTTACATATGGTAAAAAGGAAAGTAATCTTATCCGGAGAAGAAACATTAGGAGTGGAAATTTCTATAAATTGAGAGAGTCGTATAGGAAAACGTGATTTTTCAAGGAGAGGCAGTGCAAAAATTGCGGTAAATTAAGTTGCGTACAGAAGCGATCAAAGTCTGTCATATATTAGGCTAATAATAGAAGACTTTTCATTTCTGTAGATATATTAAGATATGAAAACTAACCACTTTTTGTACACGAATGTTTTTCAGAAAACTTTGTCTCGAGTGAACTCAGTTCACGATGAAATATCCTCAAGAACAGAGGTTTATGATTAGCTGAAGAGTCATAAAATCAAATTTGAAGTCATGTTACGGTGATGACTAGAAATCGGGGAATGCGGAGATGGTTATCGCCATCGTGTTCAGTTCAGGAACTGATCGCGATTTGAGTGTTGAAATTCGATATTGGTGCAGTTATAATTACTACAAATTTTTATTATCTGTCCGAAATGTGGCGCCCTTGGACAAGTACTAATAGTAATAACGGGTGTGATAACAACGCAGACTTTTTCCAGTGTAGTGATTCCAATAGCGACGGTGAACAATGCGGATAAGAGATATCAATGAATAAGATTCGGATGCATTCAAATATTGAGACACATGGAGTATGTTTCAATGTATATAAGAATCTACATCTTGAGTTTGTTTTCGAGGGAAACAAACTATTACAAGCAATATCAACTATTACAAGCAAGATTTGACCGAAATTAATTTCTCAATTGTACGTAAAAGAGTCAAAAAATCCTTATGAACGCAAGACTCGATGTGGTACAGGATTACCAAAACTCTCAGATGTTCATCTGCTGAAATCATTGAAAAAAACAATATACGACTGTTACAAAAGCAATGAGATTCCTACAACTGAAATTATAAGGAAGAAATTGAAAACTTCCGACCATAACGTGAGCTGCTGTGACAAAATGCTTCAGAATTGGATGAAGAAACTAGGATTTAGATTCAAAATTATAAACAAACGTCAAGCAGTTATGGAAAACAGAAGAATAGTGGAATTATGTAACAAATACTCAGAACAAATAACTTAATATAGACAAGAGCAACGGCAAATTTTTTATTTGGACGAAACTTGGTATGACACTCACGACACAGTTACGGAAGGGTGGACTGATGGTTCGAGAATGTATACGCCTAACATGCCTGCAAGCGAAGGATCGCGATCAATTATTGTGCATTGTGGAGTAAGTAAAGGATGGGTTCCGAATTCTTTGAAATTATGTGGAAAAAAACTTGAGGATTGCAATGTTGACTATCATAAGAACATAAAAGCTAATATTTTCGAGAAATGGTCAGAAAACACATTGATCTCATATTTGGATGCGAATAGTGTAATAGTTGTCGACAACGCTACCTATCATTCGCGATAGCTCATCAAAGTATCGAATGAAAATTCGAAGAATGATGAAATACAAAGTTTTTTAATGGATAACAATTTGTATTTTGAAGATTACTAAACCAAAACCCAACTACTTGAAACTTGAAACTTACAGACAAAATCATTTGAAAAAGTGTCTGCCCTTGAGGGTATTGCTGAAAAGTATAGACACACCATACTGAGACTTCCCATCGAGTTGATTTGGAGAAAATTGAAACAAAGCATCAGGCGTAAATTTGATAAGAAGGTAATAGAGCTACGTATTAATTTCCATATAATATCTAGAGGGTGCCCCATCTTTTTTTACAGTAAACTTTTGGTACTTTTTATGAAAATACCAAGTATAAAAGGTACAAATATTCACAATTTTTTATATCTATGCATATTACTCAGCTCCTAGAGCGCTAAGTTGCCGAAAACATTACAAAAACTAAGTATGAGGTGGATCTTGCCAAAATAAACAACCTTATTACTTCAAAATGTTCATCGAAAAATCAGTCGTTTTCGAGATACAAATTGTTGAAATTTTTCAAACATGGTTGGTTTTTGTCATAAGTTTTTGCAATTTTAGTTATTCGTTTATCCAAAACGAATGATTTTTCGATAACATTTTAGCGAAAAAAGTTGTTTATTTTGACGAGATCCATCTCATACTCAGTTTTTGTAATGTTTTTAGCAACTTCAATTAGCGCCTTAGGAGCTAAGTAATATGCATCGATATAGAAAATATATCGATAACGATCACCTCCGGCGTTGTTGTTACACCCTGTATTACTTCACTCCTGAATCTATCTGAATTTTCTTTATGAAGTTTATGAAATCGGACGCATCTGGAAAAACCCAACTATTCACAAATAATGCCAATCCAGTCGAAATTTAATTAATATTTTAATAATGAGAATATTATATTGTCCATTGATATAACAATATCAGCAATCAACGAATACATTATAACTATAAAAAATCATCCGGCATAAAACACTCACCTTCAAACCATTCCTTAATAATTCTTTAGCATATTGTTTGCCTAGTCCTGAAGCTCCGCCAGTTATTATAGCAACTTTACCTTTTATAGTGAAAACCATTTTTGTCTCACACAGCTCAGCTCTGGAAAAAGTATTAGGTTCTTATTTAAAATCATAGCTATTATGAAATTATCTGTGGATACTTCGGAGACAGACTCACTTTTTGTGTAAATCATCCACTTCAAGAGAGTTCAAAAATGACAGATTTATATGCAAGTTTCTTAAAAATAATGTAATTTAGATATTCAGGACAACTTAACCTTCAACTTTTGTCAAAAGTTCAATAGATTCAAAATAGATCTCGATATTTCAAATTGTTTTCATTTCATCACGCGAACTCATTATCATTATGATAACACCAATTTATTCAGTAAAATTGATTGTCTTATCCTAAAACTACAAAACTATTGAAAACAAACGGCGCGGCGTATGAAGTGAACATAAAAAACCCTTGAAATGATTTCATGATGGAATATATAGAAACTGTTCTTGAGTAAAATGCAATGTTTCTTATCAACGTCATTTGTTTTTAATACATATATAAGTGTATTTATTTAGGACATGATGTATTTTACACAAAGCAAATATGTTGTTTCACAACTTCATTGAGTTTTTAAAACCTACTATTCTCGTATCACGATGATACCATAATAAAATAAACCTGATGTCTATTGCATTTATATCTACTACATCCTTTCAAAGAATTGAACGAGATTTTCAGGAGAGTTAATTTTTTAACAAAAAATATTTTCGGCTTTCACTCCTTCATCCTTGTAGAAAAAAATGTGGAAAAGGTTCAAAGGAAGAAAGAAATCAAATAAGTTCGAAATGAACTGTGAAATTTTGCCTTTTTCATGTAACACATTTCATAGCAATCCTGTAAATGAAATCTGATCCAATTCCATAACGAATTTCTGGAGTTCTAACACTGAGCAAATAAAATATTTCTTACGAGGCAAAATGATGTGCCTGTGTGTAAGGAATGAGAATATTGAATCTGACATTGAATGAGATTCATGCATTGAATTAAGTACTAAGATATAAATTCAAAATAGCTACATTTGAACAGAATATAAATGAATTAAACCAATCAATCTATTGAAATAAGTACTAGATATAGATAAGAATATAACTTTAAACTGGACATATTTGAACAGAATATGAAGAATCAAAAATAAAGCAATGTATTGAATGAGTACATACTTTTGAACCGGACACATTTGGAGATGATATAAATGAATTGAACAATCAATTTGAGATTTGAGATGGATGTCGACTCCAACTGACCTCCCTGTAAATTTAGTTCAGGAGCGAGTCTACAGAGCAGGTGGATGTCAAGTTTACGACGGCTCATTTATTCGATATGTTTCAATAATATATCGTGTTTTTAATATGATAACATCGAAATACAGGTAAAATTCTTAATATTTGCAATCTGGCAACACTGTTCGCAAATCTCATTCTAAACCCTGTTCGATTGTTCCTCGTCATGAACTGTGGATGAGAAATTGTGGGTAACTTCACACTAATTTGTTTATTTTGTTTCATAACAGTGTGAATCGGGTATTCGAAGATGATGTGAAATGAAATTTCAGCATTATTACTATTGCAAACAGTGCATATTACACCTGGAACGATCGAATATACAATTCCATTCAATGTAAACTTAATTTTAAAATGATTGGCCATACTTAACTGTGCAAGAGTGCGGGTAACTTGTAATAGCAGGGGAGCCCACGATGCAAAATGGGGATTTACTGGAGCGTCATTGAGACATATCAGGTTGCAAAGCTTGGATGATAAGAAGAAGAAAATGTTATATAATATATACCTATTCATTGATGTGGGAACCGGCTATAGATTTTTAAATATGTAAAAAAATACTGTGGCATGGACATACTCGAGCGCGTCAGATATTGATAGCATCAATGTCCTACGTATTAATAATAATGTTCGTATGTTATTCTGATCGTTTGCATGATGTGGGTGGTTGAAAGTAAGGGTTGAAAGTGAAAAGAAAAAAAATGCAATTGAGCGCGTCAGATTTTCTAAGGGGGTGTTGAGTGCAACAAAAAAAAGCTCTAATTCAATAATCTGACGATTTCGATCTGACGCAAACTCGCGGCCATTATTATAATGTGCAAAAAAAAATCGTAGTGGGGACGGAGTGAGAGAGTAATAGATAGAGAATAGAGGAATAGAAACTCGAAGAGGGAAATATACCTATATACAGCTGCACGCATTAAACTTTATCGACGAATTTTTGTTATTTCGGCTTGCGGAAATCGTCAGACTATATATTTTTCGTTATCCTTGATTTATTTCCTTCAAAATGATAAAAAATTAGCTACGCTCGAGAATGTCGAAATGACGTTATTTTTTTACAACTTCGCTGCTCTCCCCTTTCTTTACGTCACTCTCAAATTGTCAGATTACTGAAATATACACTTTTTAGCAGGTAATTAATTCACCCTACCTTAATCTGACGCGCTCGAGAATTTCTGATGATAAATTTTTTTTTACTAATCTGATCCTTTATCCCTCACAGGCGGTCTTATATATGGTGCTCATATTTGGTGGAGGTACTCAACCGGGTGCAAGGTATCCCCCTGTATAATAATCTGCCGCGCTTTAGTAAATCCCGAAATCCCCGCTTGGGCTCCCCTATTACAAAGGTAACTTAACAGCAGATATGAGCTTGGTTCCTTCGAGCGAATTGTACATATACATGTAAGGGTAACAAGATGCCGTAGATGGATCGTTGTTGTACAGATAACTGTATTATTTATTTACTATATTTCTCCTATTTGAATTCAAAGAGTGAGCAGTCATATCATTTGAAATTTCCAGAGATCCGCTATCAAAAAAAAATTGCTTTACTTGAAGTGCCCAATTATATTTTGCATCAGTCGCATTCATTAATCTTATTTGTTTTTCAAAACAAAGTCTTGGATAACCATCACTCTCCATGGTAAGAATCTTGTACAGCCAGTTTAAGGTGATTTTAAAAAGTTTAACTCGTCTCGTTTCCAAACGTACTATTGCGTCGGGTGTGTTAATAAGCAATAAAAGAATTATTTTCAAGAAACTGAGATGTACTCTCTCTAAAACTTCCAAATATCTAATGCGCCATACCGTAACGGAGTTGAACATAACACTCATTGCTAATGATTCAAATAAATTTTCTCGTNAGATCAGGATTTCGACAGCATACCTTCAGAGGATGAAGAAATCATGGAAGAAAGTATACCCCAAAAACGAGCGGCCACGCCTGAGCCCTCTGTGGAAAAAACAATAAGCCCGGTACAACAGCCAAAAAAGAAAAAAAGCAAAAATTCCGTACCTGAACGGAATAGTGAAAGCAAATCCAATGACGTCACACCTGGTACGTCACAAAACTCGGGCGAAACGGAAGGGCCTAAACAAAAGGATAAGCAGGTAGCCCAGAAGGTTAATCCCCAGACGATAATAAACCCGAAAGGATGGAATTAGATGAGGAAAATAAGGTCGAGGATGACACGGGAACTCGACAAGAACAATCAAAACAAAAGACCACAAAACCTCCGCCAATAACAATACGGGCGAAGAAAAAATGGAAAGAATTTAATTCGATCGCCTCCGCGCAGAACATTTCCATCTCGCGGGCGATAAATACAAACGATAGGATCAAAGTTCATCTAAACACCATAGATGAATTTAGGAAACTTACAAAAATCTTAGACCACGAAAAAATACCGTATCATACTTACTCGGTACAAGCCGATAAGCCTCCAAGAGTCGTTTTTCGGGGATTTCCAGAATCCCTGGAAACTGAGGACATAAAGACCGAACTACAAGGAAAAGGTTTTGAAGTTATTTCCATTGCTCGGATGAATCCCATTTGGTACTTAGAAACCAAACTAACATTTTTCAAGTGGAAGAATTACAAAATGTCCGCGTAAGTGCAAAACACAACGCCCAAGGAATAGAGTAGGACAGTGTTTTAGGTGTCAGAAGTTCGGACACACACAACGGAACTGTAAAGCAGTTCCCGCTTGCGTAAAGTGTGCCGGACGACACTTAACAAATGAGTGTAAAAGACAAAAAAACTTGCCCATGCGGTGTTTCAACTGTAAAGGCGAGCATCCAGCCAGTTTCTCCGGGTGCCCAGAACGCCCAGAAAACAAAAAAACGGCCACAGACGTGCCAAATGACAGACGGCAGCCCACAAATCCGAGGACAGCCAGGCAAAATGTAGGCAGACACGGAATCTCATATGCGAGAGCCGTGTCCGCAACGGAGAATTCCCACAGCTCTCCCGAAGGTCTCCCAACGGTCCTAGGGCAGCTGCAGGAAATTCTAACGAAATTCCCAGTCCTGCAAGCCACGTTCGCCGGAAAAAATTGAAAAGAGAAACTGAAGGAACCTATGTCTGCACGACAGAAAAAAGAAAAGTAGAAGAATGGAGACTTCTACAAACATAGCCACAAGCTACAAGAAGTCGACAGAGACTCGTCTCTGTCGCCGAAACCTAAAAACCTAACAGACGTTAACCCAGCTAGACTAAAGAGGCAGGGATTTAGTTATTCAGAACTCGACACAAACAAGATAACCACGGAGGAATCAGTCCGGTCATCACCGGAAGACGATTGTGGATACTAACAATCGAAACGGCATGACCTAACTTGGCTTGAAATCTCTTAATTTTTCATTTTTATTTTCATTTTCAAAGTCAATTTCATTATTTTTTGTTCAATTGTTTTATTTTTTACTTGTATTTTATTTCACTATTATTTCATTTCAGGTGTTTTTGCATAATATAATTGTCATTTTAAATTCTTCTTTTTTGGTTGTTTCAAGGATTTCAAATCATTTTATATATTAGACAATGGAAATCCGAACTAGTGAAGTTGTTTCTGACATGAGTAGTTAACTTGTTGTAGTTGAATAAATTGTAAATAGTTTTGATCACTGTCACTAAAAGAACAATCTGTTCAAGCCAGTCTCAAATTACCTACATCAAATAAAAAAATAAATTAAAATAAAACGACCGATTAAAGCCGCTATTTTTTTAGTACTTATACCAATGTGATACATCACTAAAAACTATTTTCAGGTTCAAGTGATCAATATTCCCAAGAATATAATTTCGAACAATATTAAACTTACAGATATTGAAGAGATTCGTTAGGCAAAATATCAAAGATTTAAAACGAAACAGTTAATCATCAAAGTTCAGTTTTATTCCCAATCAATCAATCTGAATACGTTTTGAAGAAACTCTTGTTGAATGCTCGATTCACGATTCGATGGTTAAATAGATGAAACACTAGAAAAGAACAAATATTAAGAAAATAACATATTTCTAATTGCAACTACATCTACAACGTTAAAATGCATAATACCTAAATCATATAATAACGAGTATTTTATTCGACTTCGATATATCTAGATACGAACAGCAAAGTTACTCTCATTCAAAAGAAAAGTCATTCGACTAATACAACACCAATTTTTCAACTATTTTCCAACACGGTAATCTACTCAGCTTGCTGTATCACAGTGCACTACGAACTCATCATCTTCATCTGTGCGTTAGATGTGTAAAAATAAAAACATCCAGACTTCACGAAATATGTCAATATAAGGGTCTACATGCGCTGTCTTCTGAAAGGGTCCTTGGAGTATGCTCCTCTTTCTGATTCTTCCCTCAGGTTGGCAAAGAAGCTGAATGACACGTACCACATGTAGCAATACACAACTGCAAAAAAATGATAGTCAGTTTCAGTGAAACAAAGAGAGGACTTCAAGTTCAATGTTCACATCCGATTTTCCTTCCCCTTCGAGCCATACATATTCAACTCAACAAAGAAGGAAAAAAGAGGGATTCATATCATCTAAAATTATTCATAGAGTTTGGTACACTGGTACTATAGGTGAGTGGTACTATGGGAGAGTGGTACTATAGGTTCGCGGACCCCTAAGGGTCCGCAAAAAGTTTCATAGGGATCCGCGAAAAATATTCTTGGTCCGCAAAAAGTTTCTTAGGGATCTGAGAAAAATATTCTGATCTATTTTTTATCACTCGTACCAAGAACGCCTATTTCTGAAAATAACAGTTTTGGTTTGTATTACGAAGCTTAATCCATGCCTATAAGCAAAGCAATATTGTTTTCGACGGGTGACTACCCTGCGGCAATGAGTCACGTGACTGTCACAGTTTGTTTTGTTTTATTGTGATGTTAAACTTTTTGTAGTGGACACATTTCACGTGAGAAGGTATTCATTCGGTGTCTGCATCATGGATCGTTGGTCGTAGACAGCGACTGTAAAACGTGCAATTGATGTATCCAAAAGATACAGTGATCATGAAAGTGAGGTTAGTTGTTCAACTTCAGCTAGTTCCGGTTGATTCACGTAAGACTATTAAGTGCCGCAAATATTGTGAAGAATATTTAAAATTAGGTTTCGTGCAATCTAATAACGAACAATGCGTGTTATAATATGAAATTCTTTCCAATGAAGCTATGAAACCAGCGAAATTATGGAAACAAAATACCAGATGGTATGTCTCTCATACCATGGAAATATGGTAAACCTGTGGTATGGGACTTCACTTGCGTTGACAGGGTTGCGTCTTTCCATCTAGCCGAAAGTTCGAAGTCTGCTGGAACCGCAGCATTGTCTGGCGAAAACTCAAAACGAAAAAAATACCAAAATCATGGTAACAACTATCTGCTCCATCCAGTAGCCGTTGAAATTTTTGGTGTCTATGGCCCGGAGTTTCTGTTATTCGTTCATGAACTCGGAAGGAGAATAGGCCAAGCAACGAAAGATCACCGTTCTACCTCTTTTTTGATAGAAAGCATTAGTATTGCTATTCAACGTGGTAATGCTGCTTCGGTCCTTGGAACTATTCCTCCTTCACTTAATTTTGATGAGATCATGCATTGCCTCATTTTAGTACGGAACTAAAATATCTTCGAAACAAGTCGAGATATGTGAATATTCATCAGCCTCCTATCAAGGTTAATTCGCAAGTGATTGATCCACTTTCTTCTTTTTCAGTGCGGTCAATGGACTTAGGTCATTCTTGCCCCCCAAATATGAGTTGCAGTCCTCGTGGTGCTGGTTCCCTTTCAGTGGAAGAGCTTCATGAAGCAAGAGCCGAATCGATCTCTCTACGAAACCCTTCCTTGAGAAATGGTTCTTATGCAGTTAATGTGAAACACGTTCTTTCTTACGAATCAGTAGAGAGTTGTCCTGAAAATCTTGAGGAGAAAATTGATTTAGGAAACAGCTGCTACATGAATAGCATTTCACAAGTGTTGTTCATGATGAAGAATTTCAAGAACGAGGTTTTAATGATGAACGAGAACGATAATGTTTTCTACTTATTTACCAAACTCAAACACCTGTTCATGCAGCTGCAGTTTCGTAAGAATGTAATCATCTTTCCCTCCAATCGACTTCCTGGAGTCTTTGAAGCCCACTAGATGACTCAATCTCTGATGGAAGCACCAAACTCTTACGACGGTTCGAAATAGATGAACACTTAAATCTAAAATAGATGAACACTTCAATCTAGCAGAACACTATTATAATATTCATGCAATCATTGTTCACTGTGGTTCTGGAGATGAATCAGGTCATTTTGTTCTGGAATTGGCCGCGATGGCAGTGCGCCCGACTCACGATCGGAAGACCGTGGGTTCGATACCCGCCTCGACCAGATATTTTTCTCGAGAGAATTTATCTGGTTGAAGCTGGGATGATTCTCCAACTGTGTTAGGAATCACACGTTAAAAAGTAAGACCTCGTTAGTCCTTAGCTCGCACAAGTTTCTCAACTTCTGAGAGTTGTCGTTCGTATAGGGGCGACAGCTGATTAACGGAAAAACATATTTTTTGAACAGACAGATTATTACGCCTTGGTCAAAGACGAAACGGACTGGTTAAACTTTGACGATAGTCGTGTTACTAAGTATTCTGGCGATGTATTGAATTTATTGGAACCTCTGGAGACACCCTATATTTTGTTTTATGAGAGAGAGGACATTGGCAGATCATGATCTTCAGATGATGTGGTGCTGCAGGATTTTCCAGGTTTTGCTGCAGCTGAAAAAGCAATTGCGCCACTGGAGCGCAAATTAATTTTTGTTGTTGTTTTACAATCTCATGATTTGTATTTGGAAAGTGTTATTACATCATTGTCACTACATAGAAATGAAGAAGATGAAAACCTCAATAGAGAAAATGACTTCAAGCAGCGCCGCTGAAAATGCCACTGTGGCATCATACGAAGTAGCATTACTCATAGCTAAATCTGGGAAGCCATATACAATTGCAGAAGAACTAATCTCACGAGCGGCAAAGAAAGTATGTAATATAATGATAGGAGAGGCAGCTACTGATGAAGTAAGTGAAGTTCCTTTTCCAAACGATTCTATAAAACGTCGAATCGATGACATGACTCAAAATATTGAAGAGCAGTTAATTCGTGAATTGAAATCTACACAAATGTTCGCTTTGCAGCTTGTCAGACTTATCAGACAAATCTCACTCATTAGCCTTTGTTAGCTATGTATGAAAATGATAATTGCCTTTCAGAAGAGCTTTTGTTTTGCAAAGAGATTTTTCAAAACAATGCCCATGATGTTTTTGAAGCATTGAACAATTTTATTTCATCAAATTACTTGAACTAGCAGCGTTGTCTTGGTTTGAGTACCCATGGAGCGGAAGCCATGGCTGGCAAGAAGACATGCCTCATTGCTCGTGTCAGGTATGTCGCTCCCAAAGTGAAATTATCTCACCGCTCTATTCATAGGTAGACATTGGCTGGAAAACAAATGCTAGAAGATCTTAAAACGAAATTAAGTGAAGTTGTGAAAATTATCAATTATATTAAAGCCCGACCATTGAACTCTCGCATTTTTACTTAGCTTCGTGAAGAAATTGGAAGTGAGTATGTACAACTCTCACTTCACACTGAGAAATGCTGGCTTTCTTGAGGCAGTGACGTTATACGTTTTTTTGAAGTGCGTGATGGTATAAGAATATTTTTTGAAAGAAAAACATGAAAACTGTCCTCTTAAAGACAAGTTGTGTAATTTTACGTGGTTCAGTAAGGTTGCATATCTGACAGATATCTTTCAGTAGTTGAACTACTCGAATACGAAACTTCAAGGGTCTGATACCGACTTATTCCGTGTAGGAGAAAAAAGTAGAAGCATGATAGAAAAACTATAGCTTTGGTCTGATCGAATTCTCAAGAACAAATACAACTCTTCTACAATGTTTTTTTGTTAAGGACAAAACACAAGCACTACAGGAAAACCCTCAAGAAGAGAAGTATTGGTGCCCTTATTGACTAATACTGAGCAAGATGAATTGATGATGTACCAGGACTTGCCAGAAAAACTCTCGAACATATTTTTTAGTTTTGTACCACATACAAACTAAAGACTGAAATGCAAATTGTTCGCGAAGTAAATTTGCTTTCTCTATCGTTAATACTATTGGACCATTAGATTGCTGTGGTAGCATTCAAGACAATAGTAAAATGTTGACCAACAGCTTCCATTGTTAACCAGCAAAAATTAGAACCGAAGGGACTGGCCAGCAGCTCATCTCCAGTTCTCTGAATTTAAAGTTCTTTATTTCGGTTCCTTGTTCCCTTGCATATGTGAGCAATATCAAATCATCTATTCATGGTGAAAAAACTTCAAATCAAGGAGAATCAGTACACTGATAAGTCAATCAGACTGTTGAGAAAACTAACATGGAACAAGGGAACCTACCAGATTACTTTCTGCCAAAGATTACTTTCATTCCTCAACTTAGCACTGAAGTGCTATTTGTTTTCTATCCTCTACTTCTATGGCAGTGTACCAGTGGTTTCATTAGTGAAACCTACTAACAACTGGATTGAAAGTTACTTATCAGTAGTCATGGTGAACAATTTTCAGGGTGAACAAAAATTTCCGATGCCAGTAGTACCGAGAGTTTTTTCTTGACTATGCAATGGTAACTTTATATTGGACCTTGACCATAATCTTGTGGATCAGTTGAAGGTATCATTTTGATTGACTCTGTAGTTGTTACTTTGAGGTTATTTGAAGGTCAAAGATTGGATTGGAATAATTTTGAAATGGAAACGCATATTTTTCTATAGTGAGTAGAAAGAGTGTATGACCTTGAATAACCTCTTAAATATGTTCGAAAATCAAGCAATTAAAATAAAATGAAGAATCATATGCTACAAGATATCTACATTTTGTTTTTGACTGCCCCACAGTGGTAAATTATTTGACTTTTATCTGGTATTATAGTTTTCTTTCAACGCTTTACGTTTTTGAGTAATTGAGTCGTACCATCGTACTTCAAACTTACCAAACGATATCAGTCCCAAAACCATCCACAAAGTTCCGTTAAGAGTATCCCCGTCAATGTAAAAGTGTATGCTAGTCATTAGAACTGATACTAATAAACCAATAGAAAGCATTCCTCCAAGAACAATCCAAGGAATCATCAAATACCAGTTTCTCTGAAAAAAAAATATACAAAATAAATATTATTACGCTACTGTCAAATAG
>NW_019292907.1:0-10726 GCF_000500325.1 Leptinotarsa decemlineata | reverse complement strand
TCTAAAAGGCGAAGGTGCAGCTAAGTGCCAGAGGTAGCACCTGGAGGTGCTTCCTCTTTGAAGATGATCACGTGGTGAACGAAACACGTGTCGAGGTGTTAAAAATAACGATTTGTTGTTGGGAAAAACTCCGGTAATATTCATTACTACACCAAAGGTTCCAAACAGCACATCATAAATTATAAATGCTCTTTATTATACGTGACGGAGTTTAGCAAAGCGCTATTCTTCCACTCAACCACGCAAACATTGCAAAAAATGGATAGCAATTTCAGGACAATAGTAAAAATGAAATACACATATTTATGTTTGGAAATTATGGGAAATAACTTCTTGAACCCGTGAAAAACATTTGTTTCCATCTACTGTTTCGAATATTACTTACCCTGAAGACCCCGATCAACATCACTGAGGATAGAATTATGGTCATTATCATATTCAGGATGATTATGACTTGAACTGAAATAAAAACAAACTTACGTGAGAAAAAACAGAATACACAAAATAACTCAAGTTTTTAAACAATTTCCAGTGCTTTCTTTCTGTAAGGTAGAACTGGGAACTCAGCACATATATGAACAATTATTCTCTTTGTATCATTTATCGCCCACAAGTACATTTAGCATACTTGGGAGATGAAAATATTTCAAGATTTATCTGATATAGAACATCCAAACGTTAAAATCTTTTACTCTTGACCAACATTTGAAGGACTGAAAATCTACTTCATAGTTAGTTAGATTTCAGGAAATTCATTTGTTGACAAGAGTTGCTTTAAAAAGGGGCAATAAACTTGCTAGTACAAGAACAAGTAAAAGATGTTTCAGCCAGAAAATTCTTCGAATTATATTCTGGGACTTCAATTTTCAAGAACTGAATCAATACAAACAAGAAATTTAAGAAACCATTTCATACGTACCTATCCATTTTGGTAGCCAATCAAATACCAAGGTTATGAGTTCAACTCTTACTGCCAGAACTACTATAATTCCAATGATTGAAAGTATCTGAAAATGATGTTCGTTTGTTAAATACATATAATAATGTTATTATATTATTGAATACTTCTTCAAGTGGGGTGGAAAAAGCACAAAACAGGTGACATACGCCCAGGTGTATTCTACCCCACTCTGGAAGAAGAAAGATTATTATTGTATAAAGATGTATACACTGTATCCTATTGTATATAAATATACATTATTTTAGACTGTATCAGGATAAATCATACGAATTTACATTTAATTTAACTTAATTTAATTCCGTTTTGTATACATCGTACGATTCCAATGTATTTTTTCTGAAGCTGAATAAGGAATTCATAAAAAAGTTACCAGATTTTTGTTTATTTCATACGACTTTAAACAAGAACCTCCTTATTAATATAGTTTGAGAGATGGGTGGTCTTACTTACTATTGCTGATATGCCAGATACAATAGTTCCAGTTCGAAGAGATCCACAAGCGCAGCAGCTTTCCAGAAGATATTTGGCCATTATTTATATATCCTGAAACGAAAGATTCTTTATTGAAAAAACACTTCATTGTGAGATATGCACTGAACAGTTTTACGAACAGGCAACATGTGTTTCGCCATACAATGGCTTCTTCGGGCGTGTCTTTACTCTTTTATCAATAAAAATAATCTTAGTATAAAAATTATTATGAATGAAGAAAAGAGAATGGAAACTTTATATGTACCAGTGTATATATACATTAAATGTATAAGTTTTAAAATGTCCTTATAGAACTAAATTGCGGTAACGTTAGTTACAAATGAAAGTGGTAAAAAACATAGAAAGTTCAATTCTCTTTTCTTCATTATGATTTCCTACCACGTAGTAACGGCTACATCCATCATTTTATTATTATGAATGATTGTGTGAGTTCTCAAATGAGAAAAACAACTCTCGATTTGATTTTGTGAAAGTTTTTAGGTTTTTTTTTGTTTTTTGTACTACTCCTGGAAAATGAATTTTCTATCATTTCCATATGTATTTTTAATGCTAATATAACGGAATAATCAATTAATCAGAAAAAAAAGTATCAATAGATGCACACCATTCATTCATCGTTATTATTCCATCACAAATTACCTGAAATGAATATAATTATTTTTCACTATGCTTATAGACATTTTAAAAAGTCCGCAACTTTTGTCGATTGATTCGGTGTGAGGTAATATGAGATAAAACTTCCAATTCATAGCCTCAGCATAAAAAAAAATAATGAAATGAAAAAATTCAATTGAAAAATTACAAAATACTGGTGAATAGTGAATATGAGATTCACCTCCATTCAGTCCTTTACAAATTTTGCTGTGTAAAAAAATTTTTACTAGACAGAGAACTGAAATGTCAGTATTTTGCCATTGTTGAAAGCTACTTGAGATACAGCATAATTACCTGGGTTTCAGCCGCAAGAGTACATATTACTCCTTTAGAGATACTACAAAGAAGGTTCCTCACACTGATAATGTCAAAAAACTCAAGGTATCCGTCACATCTCTTATATGTAGAATGTCAAATAATGGCTATTAGGTAATTACACTTCTTCTGTAACAATGTAAAGTACCAATTCTGTGGTAACAAAGCAAGCTCTAAAAGCCACCAATATAATACATGACATCGTGCGCAACTTGTTTACCCCACAATCGTAAAAAAACAATTTCACAAAGAGCATACTCTTTTTCCATAACTAAATTATATAATTTATATTACCGAAGAATATAAGAAAACATCAAAACCACTGTTCAAAAAAAAACTAGAGTAGTTCGTTTTTCAGACAGACAAACATATTGTAAAAAATTTGATGAAAAAACTACCAGCAAATAATAAACATTATATTCCTTTCCGCATCATCCCAAAACTGTGTTCCCCATATATAAACAGAAATGAGGTTATATATTTATTTATTTTCTATGTACTCCTTATCATTGAATATAATTCATTATACTGTATTACCCCCCTTTTTTTTTGTTTTTACTATTCTGTTTTGTGTCTCATTTATTACCTCCAAGTCTGTAATATATTAACAAACATTATCATTGAATTGTGTATTCTTTATGATATTTGATTAATTTTATTTAGATACATACGCATTCTTGAATTGTCACGATGTCTTTTATATAGATAATAAATAATGTTAGATAAAAAAAGAACTCTGAGGAATATCATTGAAAAAACCAAAAGTGTGATAGGCTATTTAGTTATAGAAGATACTTTGTATGAAGAAAAACTAATCTTTTGAGAGCAAATCCGTTCTTCAATGTTTTTACCAAACTTGGCTACTACGAGTACATTTTCCATGGAAATATTTGGAAATTAGGCACATCTTACCTGCAGCCTTACATCACTATGAGCTGAGTTACTATTCTAATCGAAAATGTCTCCACCGTAGACTAGGAAAGAAGTTACATCCAGATCTTCTATAATTAGAATAACCATTTTGACAGGGTGACCAAGTTTGAGAAGTTCTAAGAGTTAGTAATAAGCTAACCTGCTGAATTTTTGGCATTGCTTTGTACTACTTTGACGATTGATCAGTTCACTCGAGTAACTGACAGATCAAAACCCTGTATAAGGAAGAAAAAATGAAGAATGATATGGATTTCACCTGAGAAGTAATGAACTCCTGTCTCTCTGACGATATGGAACAAATAATCCACTTAGATTTCTATATCTACCGATAAGTGTAATTTCATTCGTAAAATAATGTTATCTAAAAGTGAGTTATAAAACTTCATAACCAAAATTGAACAGTGTCTAACATGGAGTCTATGACGAAAACGGCGTTAACTTCTTGCTGTTTTCGACTCTTCTTTTCCCATAATAAAAGTATTTACAAAATGAATTTTTGAACAAAGGAAGCTGAATAAATCCTCTATTGTTATCAATATTTTTAGTACAATTTTGAAATTATCATCTTCGAAAAAAAAAATAATAAGAAATTTGCAATTTGTGATCCGTAAACCACAAGACAACAGACACAAGTCATAAACTTCGTACTCTTAAAGCACTAAAATCCTTCATTTCCAAAATCAGCAGATCAATAATGTAAATTTACAAGTCACCATTTCGGCCTAGTCATTCGAAGTTTTCCCCACATAAACATTAATTTGTAATCTTGCGTACGCATTTTGTTGATACATCTACCAATGAAAAGCATCCTAGTCATCTATCTCCTTAATCGTACTCAAGAAATGTCCCTCAGTCAGAGAATGATTCAAAAAGCGGTACTACCATAAACGTCAATGACGAAGAATTCTGAAAAACAAGTGCAATGAGCTGCTAGCCTTGTGACATCACCGCTTTGTTCCAAGCTATATGGAAACTGAATTAGGGTATATCAATATTATTCACCGGGTGCTACAGTAAAGGAAGTTCAATATTTGCGGCTTTGGGGCAAACTATAATATTGTTTTTATTCATTATTCATTGATAAATTGAATATTTTTTGGCGGTTTCTTCACATTTTACCTTAATTAGTACAAACCGCTTCACAGCAGAATCTAACATAAACACTCCTTGAGTATACAATGACTTTATTTCACATTGAATTGCAATTGATGAATAGAGAGCATTTTGTTCATAGAAATATCGTGATTGTTTTTTTCAATTGAGTAAAAATTGAAAGAAGACAATTTTATGAGAAGTTTGAAAATTATTTGAAAAACGAAAATATCATATAGTTTTTCGATTTTTTCAATTGTAGTTGAAATATGGGCTACAACCAAAAACTATTGGATTGTTTCAAAAATATTGGCCGTTTCAATGTCGTGTGTTTTTGTAGCTCCATATCTCAATAGATATTTATTCTACTGTGTCGTGGTATATATTGATCGATAGAGAATTTTATACTCTAGACCAGGGGTCTCCAAACTACGGCCCGCGGGCCAAATCCGGCCCGCCAGTGTCATCAATCCGGCCCGCGACAGCCAATGATTTACTGTCATCAATCTGGCTCGCGACAGCCAATGATTACCTAATTGTTGTTACTATTGCTGTGATAAGTTGAAAAAGAAAACACAGAATGATAATTACTCAGTTTTATTTACTTGCAAGGTAAAACTTAAGAGTGATGATGACAAAGAAAACTTAACTTAAGTATCTAAGTTTAAGCATATTAATAACTAACAAATAATTGAAATGAATCACAGTAAAACAAAAACACTAATGAGATTCATGTAATTGTGATTTTCCACCGATAATACTTTGTAGTTGTGATCAATTTTACTTGTACCAATTATCAAAAGAGATTTAAGATGCTCATCGGTTAATTGAGATCTGTAAACATTTTTTGTGTACTTCATCTTGGAAAACGTTTTCTCACACAAGTAAGTAGTACCAAAAACAGAAAACAACCCACGAGCAAATTTATGCAAATTATCAAATTGTTCCAGTGGAAGACACAATAATTTCCATTTGGACTTCCGGAGCCAGGGTTTCAATGTCAGAATCAAAAGGATTTCGAAAAAGCTTAATTTCATTCGCAATGACATCAAAATCTGAAAAACGAGTATCAAAATTTATCTTCAAAGCACTCAAAGTTTCGATTGCAAAATTGACGGGAAATTCAGTCTCTGTAGTGTGGCTGAATATTTCACATGTTTCAAAATGTGTGAAACATTTTTTACGTAATTGCGATTGAAATAGTATTATTTTCTGCCTGAAGGATTTGATATTGGTGTATAAATCAGGGAGAAGCTGATTTTCTCCTTGCAATCTCAAATTCAGTTCGTTCATATGATTTGTCAAATCGACATAGAAGGCTAACTTCCACATCCATTCACTATTTTCTAAATCGGCAAAAAGGGCGCTGCTTCTCATCTGCTCGAAGTTCAAAAAAGCGCTTAAGGACTATTCCGCAACTAAGGCAGCGTACGGCAGTATGATATGGTAAATCAGCCCAGTGGATCTGATAAAGTTAACAACTGATATGACGGGTTTTAGAACTTCAGACATATCCAAACATTTTCCGCACAAGGACTGTTGATGAATGATACGATGTAAAACTAATGGTTTTGAACCACCATCATTTTCTACAGCCTTTGCAACCACTCCTTTATTTTTACCATACATATTTTTGCTTTAGGTCACGCACTTTGCGACTATCCTAGTCTACAAATATAGTTAAGGGCAGAAATTGGCCCTTGGAACAAACTGAAACTGCGTCTGGAGTTTAGTGTTCGACGTTTCGGCTCCGATCTTAGAGCCGTTTTTAAGAAGTTGATGTGACTTGACGCCGGGACCTCAATCTGCCTACTCCCCGGTCTCGTCACGAGTTCTCACTGAGGTCTCAATCTGCATATTGAGGCATATTGAGGTCCCGGCGTCAAGTCACATAATGGTGTTGGTTCAAGGTCTGAAAAAGTCATTATGCATATTCTCATGAAGGCAATAGTTCTGGAAATGTCCAGCGTCCATAATGTACAGGTTTGTTAACTTTTACTGAGCATTTCGACAGGAATATTTGGGGGCTTTTTTCAACAAACATTGAACTCTACTGAAAACTCTTGCAACGCCAGAACAGAACCATGGCCACTCCTCTCGCATTATCCGAAGATAACCAAAGCTCAATCTTACAACTAACTTTTAACTTCGATATGAATCGTAGTGAACCATCAACATTGTTGATGATGGTTATAAAATGAAGGTAATGAAGTGGTTGTCATTACTAGACTTCTCTGATCTATGGAACCGAATGTATCTTTCTTGTGTCGAGTTATCATAGTCCTTTCAGCTTGACTAACATAATTTTTATCACGATTCTAGCAGTGAATCCCACACTTAACCCTTTCGGTATTCGCGTTAATGTCTGCAATGGTAACTAAGCAGTAAAGAACACAATAATAAATTGAAAGGGGTATATTTTTGAAAAAATTATTTTTAGAAAAGAAAGATCTTAGTTTTCCTACATTTTTTTGTATAAAGATAAAGAAGTACAGTGCCAAAACCTTTCTTTCTCGACAATAATAAACTTGTATGATTTTTGTAGAGGAGTTAATGTTTCTCCCTGTATTTTAGGCATCAAATTACCTTCTATAAGATGAAAAATAAACAGAATTGAATCAATAGTTTGCTTTTCATTACATTACAACAGATTCTCTATTGATCGCAGATTGTGTACACCCAAACTACAATTAGAAGAACCTCAGGGTTCCTTACTCAAGATTCGATTTCGATTTCTATCTTCCTCAAAGTTAACCAAACATTCCAATTTTTTTTTCTTTCAAACATCTCTGGTCGTGTTGCAAACCTCATCATGTCATACATGCAGCTTATCAAGTTGATCAATTTCCGTGTAGCGATCAAGAGTAATTCGCTATAAATTACGAGCCAATTTCGCTAAGTAAGCCACATCTTCATTATTCGATTGAGGAGCGGCACCTTCAAGTTAATTTCCTTTTCAGCGGAACATCAACGTCACAGGACTGCAATAATGGTTATCAAAGGTCGCCATTCGAAAAGCCGACAGGCGATGTGTATTCAGGTCAAGTTCAGCTGTGCTGACATTTGCAGTGATATTAAGTTTTTTTTGATGTGATATGATGGTCACAGGTTTAAATGTTATCAAGCTATTCGATTAGGATTTCGAAAATAAGTGGGGTGTTGATTAAATGCTGAAATCAAATGCCAAGTTGGTGGGTCATTTCATTCAGAATTATTTCCAAGTTCTTACAAATTCTGGGCTTATGATAACACAGAGAAATGTAACTCAAAACATTAGCTATTTTTTCGAAATGACACAAGGGTAAAAGTAACTTGAGATCATTTCATATGAATCATGAAAACAGTCTCTAATTTCAAAATTGAAGCAAAAGTTACTATCTGATGTTTTTTGAATACAGATTTACATGAGTCCATCCATTTTACTTCACATTAACTTCGAAAATATATGTCTTACATCAAATTTGAATTTATGAAGGCATTATAATTAGATTTGCCGTTAGCAAATCCCATTTCATTTGAAATTTTCCATCAAGATGTCTAGATGTTATTCAAAACTCAGATTGGTCCAAGTATTCCGCCTATGTTCTAGTTTTCAATTATTTGATGTAGGTATCTCTGTATCTGTGGAGCAGACAGGTTACTAGGAAACATACCCTTCATATCGGCAGGTGTAGGCCAAGACTCGTCGAACACAGACTCCCTTATAGACGATAACTCCGGGCACTCGCATAGGACATGCCTGACAGTTTCATCTTCCTGTTCACACATCCTGCATAATATAGGGCTATGCACTAGCCCTATATTATGGAGGTGTTTCCTCAGTTGACAGTGGCATGTCAGAAATCCTACTGTTAAGCGTAGGTTTTTCCTGGTCATCGCCAGATATTTCTTCGGTGCCAGCTTCTCAGGGTCACCCAGGGTGATCCTGGCAAGACTGCATTCTTTGATTCCATCTTATCTCTTTGGGGTTTGGGCTTGGTTTTGTGTTGTTTTATTTTTGTGGTGTCGTCATCATGTGGTATCGTCTTTCCTCAATTTGGTGTTTGCTTCACTTGGTTGTCGTGTCGGATCATTCACGTCGGGCCTAATTCGGATCGGTGCTGCTCAGTTTGGATGCTTTCTGCATTTTTTGCTTGTTTTCTGAATTTTTTTCTATTCTCTCTATTTGTTTTGCATCAGTTGAGGGTAGTTTCTCCGAATTCGTAGAATTGAAGTAATAGCAGCTTCATCTCGTTGTTTTCACATAATCAAATTCGTCACAAAGTTTATCGTTAGAGAAATTGGTCTTTGCCCGATTTTCTCTGATCACATAAAAAGGGAAAACTTTCCTTCTCGTGAAAAGTCTTTTTCAGCCCTGTTGACAAGTATCGAATTACTGAATACCATAAAAATTGTTGTTGTTTCGGATTTTACCATTTTCGTTGGTTCTTTTATTTGAGGGGCCCCGGGGTTCATTCTGGAACCATTGACCAATTGGATTAAAGGTGCTTCATCCGTGGTTGAGAATTTTAGACCAATATTCATTATAAGCATGAGTATTGAAAAGTTGATCAAAAGAGAGTTGTTGAACTATTTTAAATGCAATAACTAATATTTCCATGAATACCAGTTTAGCTTTCGCGAAAAAAAATCTTCTGTTGATGCTGTCATGGATGTTGTTGAATCCATGAGTAAGGGTCTGGAGAATTAAAATAGTAGAAGTTACACTTTAAAAGGTAAGACAAGAGTTGTCATTCGTAAGGGGGAGAAGCTTGTTAACGGAAAAACAGATTATGTTAAACAGATTTGACTGTGTTTTCCATGAAATTCTAATGAAGAAACTGTGGTTATGTGGTGTAAGAGGAACTGTCTATAATCGTATTGAATCATACTTGCTGGATCATCTGCATATGGTTTTTCATAGCATTGAGATGTCGAAACCAAACCCAGACAATGTAAACGTTCTACAAGGGTCAGTCTTAGGGACGGGTTTGTTTTTGAAATACATCAACGATCTTCACAACGACCTTCAACCATGTCATACCATGTTACTGATTACACTTGATCAATATATTAGAGTGATAATCACTCCAATCTCAAAGAGAAATTATCAAAATACACTAATCACTGGTTCACAGTTAACCAAATGGCAATGAATGCAAGCAAATTTCAAGATATACTTACATACATTTCACTTTGCCTTTGATAAAAGGCTAGACTGGTATTATCACGTATCATACCAGAAAATAAAGTTTTATTTACTTTACATTCATAAGAAAAAAATATTTCGAAATAAAATCCCTCCAAACTAACCCACACAGTAGGTTCTGGTAAATGCCTGCCTGCCCCGGCTAATATCACGCCAAACCTTGAATTATATCTAACAGACATCTATGCTAGTTACCTAACAGAGGTTAGTCTTGCTGATATATCTCGTTCATCCAGTAGCAGGACCATGTTGAAATCAATTGAGTAGATCACCTACAGACCGGTTTCGAGGTATAACCTTTAATCAGTGCAGGAATGATCCGATCCAAACAGCAGTGTGCCTGAGACACGATTAATTTCAACGCGGCTCAAATGCATGCATCAAACCTTCGTCTAGTAACTAGTAACAGCTCCATCTCGAGAACAAATCCCAAAGTGTGTGTGAGATATAATCGATTTTTGACTGAATTTGACAGATGGCATGAGTTATATTGGCTTTGAGAACCGCTGGGGTTTGTGATTTATTCGCATTCACCTGCGACTTGAGTAAACTCCACAAGAAAAAGTCCAACGGAATCAAATCACACGATCTTGGTGGCCAGTTCACATCACCTCCAGTGAACACACATCGTTGTCTATGGTAGTTTACCTTGGGTTCCTAGGTTAGTTGAATTTCATACTGGTGCAAGCTCAAGTCACGAAACAAAATTCGCCTGCGAAAGACCAAGTTCTTGTGAGTGATACGAAATCGACTGCATTGGATTCTCCTTCACACTCTCACAGACAGCGGGGAAGTTTCCGACAGATCATGTATTTCGTCGACGTACGGGTGTTGCTTGATCGTTTACTGAACCAGTGGACTCAAATTCATCCACCACATTACGAATAGTCCTCTCGAACTATATGAGCAGTCCGACCCTGTGATTATTTTTCCTATGCTGATAGAAGTTGGATTTCATTTCCGATTAGTCATTTCAGTTCTCATTTACTTTTCGAAACAGTTTCAACTTCGTCTTTTTTACCATTAAATGCATTTTTTTCTGAGTTTCAGATTTGTTAATGACATATCTGAAGCAATATATCTAATCTAAA
>NW_019292906.1:0-44799 GCF_000500325.1 Leptinotarsa decemlineata | reverse complement strand
CGAAAACCTACAGTTTGTAAAAAACTTGATAAAAGATTAGTTACCGTTTTTGCAGGCTTTGTTCAACCCATAGAAATCTACAGGGTGGTCGAGTGCACCAATTTATTCGAAATTAAACGACCTCATGCATTTATTTTTATGATATTTAGTATGTTATAAAAATATCCCTGGACTTTTCCGATGTGTGTATTTATATTGATGGAAAATAAAGAGAATGGATCTCCTACCCCGCTAATTCGTCTCTCCATATGGCCGTCGCTATGCGCCGGTGATATGGGGGGGGTGAGTTAGAAGGAGTAGGGGTTCCCTTGACAGTGGTGGCGATAGATAGAGGGAAGATGCCAGTTGAAAGGCCTACGGGCTAGGTCAATGATGGCAATGACATTATTCATGTCTTGCTCGCGGTTCTCCATTTTACTTTTTGGTGAAGTCGCCAGTATTCAGATATCACATCGAAATATGCATCATCAGCGATGTGTGATTGCCCGACGCGAAGCTAATCTGAAAAACAGGAACCACTGTCCTTAAGAAATCTGCATCAAAGTCTCAGTCAAGAATAGTTCCGAGACTGGACTTCACCAATGAAATTAGTACTTATCGTCCATGCCTTGCTATTGCATTTTTTGGCGAAGTCGCCAATGTTAGAACAGTGCATCAAAATATGCATATTCAGCTGTATTTATTCCATTTATTTTCTCGTCTTTTGCATTCGTTCGTTTGAGACCTGATCATCTACGATGCGTCATTGCCCGGCGCGAAGCTAATCTGAAAAACGGGGACGAGTGTGTCGAAGAAATCGGCGTCCGTGTCTTAGTCGGGAACGATTCAATTTGCCGGTCCCTTGGCCACCACGGCGGCGGCGAGCTCCTCATTAAACGGTCCATTACGCCTCCGGAAACAAATTACATTAAATGCCCCACTTGAAAAATGGCCTTATGATAATATCCCCCATAAAAGTGCTGTTTGATTCGGGGCGGATTTTTTATTCGACTTTTGGTACGGTTTTCGATATGAGATGAAATGGTTGATGGTTAAGAAAGTGAGAAAGTTGTATTTTCTACTTAGAAAGGAACTTCAACTCCTTAGTTTTATGATACGTTTAAATATCATTGGCATTAGAAACCGATACATGGTGGAGTAACTAAAATTATCAAATCTGAGACTCGGAGTTTGACTAGAGGCGTGCCACAAGGCACAATATTGGAGCCCATACTTTATATTTTGTACGTGAATCATCTGGATCACATTATTGAAACAGAGCATTATACTGCATACGCAGATGATTTCTCATCAATCGTTTTCGATTAAGATACGAAAATTTTAGAAAAAAAAATGTAATGATACCATAAATGAAGTCGCAATATTCTTCAATGGACGTGAACTTTTTTCAATGTTGACAAAATACGAATCATAAGGATTTACAGTTATCAAAAAGATGTAGAAAATCTGCAGATTGTCATAGGAGACACAGTTCTGACCAATTTTCACGAACCGGCAAAAATTTTGATAACTCATCTGGATGAATTATTAAACTGGAAACCTCAATGTCAACAATCGATTAAAAATTTGAGTTCAATGAAATATACAGTGCATTTCTTTAATGTCTCTCCCCTTTTATTCCTTGAACGGGTCAACTCAAAAAAACTGAAATTTGGGATAATGAAATTAATCCATGAATTTGTTTTATTTTGAATATTACTGAAGTTTTTTTCCAACACCAAATCGTTATTTTTAACACCTCGACACGTGTTTCGATCACCAAGTGATCATTTTCAAAGAGAAAGATTAAAACTAGAAAATAATGCGAAGCTAACCCTATTTATGCTATATAGGTATTCCATAAAGGTAACCCATCCAGGCGTACCACCCATACAGGTATACCAACCTAATGACATTCAAGGGCGGAAGCATTCAATAAACAACAATAAAAACCAAAAAAACTCATCAAACGATTGAGAGAAAAGGACGTTTTTTATTTGAAAGCTGACAAAGATAACAAAGTAGTAATTCTGGATAAATCGGACTACTACGAAAGGGTCGATACTCTCATTACTAACGGACCGTATGCGAAATTGTCCAGGAACCCGTTACCAAAGATGATTGCCGAAGTAAAAGACTTCATCAAGAAATGCGACAAATACTTACCCCTCAACTGAAACGGAAGTTACAAGTTTCCAACCCAACGGTGTCGAAACTATATTGCCTCCCAAAAATCCACAAACCGGGAAAATCAATGCGCCCCATCGTGTCAGCTATTGGAGCTCCTACCTACCAAATAGCAAAGTGGCTCACTAAGGAATTTAAAACCTTGTCTATTGCGGACCCAAATTTTAGTATAAAAAAACTCTTAAGAGTTCATACAACATACAGAAAACGTGGTTCTGCAAGAAGGTGAAATAATNCTAGGACTTTTTGATGGAAGTGGCAACGCCGCAATGCTGAAAATATTTCAGATTGATAGAACAGGTAAGGAAATGTGAGAGGTGAAATTTTCAGAAAAATCATGCTTTGCGTTTTCCAGAAACGTCTAACCTACCATCGACCGTGAGTCACACTGTATTAAAAAGTATTGTCTTCATTGCAAAATTTGTATGAATGAACTATTTTTATCTATTTGTGTATTGATGAACCTAACATATCTTTCTGGCAAAAAAGGTTACAAATATATTGAACTGAATTGAATTGAATTTTATAATTT
Organism: Leptinotarsa decemlineata; assembly: GCF_000500325.1. Classification (NCBI taxonomy): domain Eukaryota; kingdom Metazoa; phylum Arthropoda; class Insecta; order Coleoptera; family Chrysomelidae; genus Leptinotarsa; species Leptinotarsa decemlineata. The sequence continues at coordinate 42,101 of NW_019292906.1, read as the reverse complement.
AATGGGTTCGAAGGAAATAATCACATTTGCACAAATTGGTGCACTCAAAATGTAGCTCTTGATAATATTCCACTTTTGCAAGTTTGAGATACTTTCATATTTTTTTCGTTCATTCTTTGGTCAGTTATGTATACAACTAGTCTCGTTCATTTACTAATCTCCACACAGATATTCGGTATCCCACTCCTGATTTCCCTTTAACCCCCCTACCCTTTGTAATAGAGCAACAGCAGTGGCCGTTTTCATGGTCCTCGCACTCGGGCGTTTTTTTATCGGGCGACAATCCAACCGGAAAATGAACACTCCTGTGGTGACAAAAGAACATTCCATCATTTCCGGAAAGATGGTCGCCATTAGAAATGCATAAACGGGGATTTCCCGCCAGTATTTTACAATCCGGATCTTTTTACGGTTATCGCCCGAAATGAATCGGAAAATTGGCGCCAATCAATTGCCTTCCGATATGGACTTCGAGTCCAAAACGGGCCGTTAGTTTCTACTTTGAATTTTCCGCTTTGGCGGATTATTTATGAGTGCCAGGGAGAGGAAATTAGAAAGATATCGCTTTCGTGGTTGGTCTTCTGGATTGTATGAATCATACGGAAGCGCAAAAGGGATATTGGGAGTATCAATAAAACATTGAATAGGAATGATCCTGTATTCGGGTCAGTTGACCCGTTGAAATTTGGGATAATTGAATTTATGCATGAATATTTTATTTTGGGCAGTTAACTAGCAGATTGTCCAAATCGATATTTACAATCAGGAGACTCAAATCAGTTGTGAACTTGGAAGATGCTCTCTCCGCTTACTATGGAATGTTTCATAGTGTTATAGTATCGTTAACTGGGGATATTCCTGTCGCATTACATCAGTATTTACCATCCAGAAAAGAGCTATACGAGTATTAGCGGGCATACCAAACACTGAGACTTGTAAACCATGGTATATCAAATTCAAGATCTTGACACTTCCCTCAGCTATAATATATTTTAACTTGATTCATGTGAAAACACACAGACATAAGTACCGGATGAATAAAGATAACCATAACTATTCCACAAGGACCAGATCCCATTTAGCAATTCATCACAACAGGTTGACATCCACCTATAAACAGTTGATAGGAATTAAATTATTCAATTCCCTTCCACAACCACTGAAAGATGCCCCATTAGCTAAATTTAAACTAGTAATCAAGCATTACCTCCTTCAAACCGCCCATTATGATTTATCTGAATTTCAGAACTCATCATGTTGAATTTTATATATACCTCAGGTTTACCATTTTCATATGTAATTATTTTTTATTAATGATTATTGTCAGGTCCGGTGATTGTGCTGGCCATGGCAATACATCAACTCCTTCGTTGGTGATCCAGTCAGTCACTAGACGCGCGACATGTGGACGAGCATTATCGTGCATTAGATGGAAGTTTTCACCAACAGTACCAGCAAACGGACGGACGATAGATAGAAGAATGGTGTCGAGGTACTGTCGAGCTGTGAGGGAGCGATTTGGAAAAACGAGATCGGTTCTGCCGCCGATCATGATTCCGCCCCATAGCGTTACTGTACCACCTTTGTATGTGTGGACTTCCTGGACGTGTCTCAAACGTTCATTATTTCCAGGTCATCTCCACAGTCTTACTCGACGAGAATCTGGATGAAATCCAAATCTGGATTCGTCTGTAAACAAAACTGTGGCCCAATCATTTGCATCCCAGTTTTGATGTTCTTGACACCACTCTAATCTTCTACCGCGATTGCCTCTCGACAAAGGTGGACATCTAAGTGGCCTTCTGTTGTGGAGATCTGCTTCATGCAGTCGATTTCTGACAGTATCACGACCAATGGTTACCTGGTGCGTCTGCTGCAACACGTTAACCAACTCAGGTGCTGTGATTGTCGGTTGTCTTCTTGCGGTTAAGACTAAAAATCGGTCTTGAACTGCAGTTGTAGCGCGTCCTCGCCCTGGATGTTGTTCGGCTGGACTGCCAGTTTCACGGAAACGCCGCCACAATCGACTGATAACACTTTGGGAGACCCCCAAACGAAGAGCTACATCATTTTGTCGCATGCCACCTTGAAGAAGCCCTACAGCTCTATTCATCTCAGCCAATGGTAAGTGATGGCGTTCCATGTTAAAGCACAATATTTTCAGTTTAATTGCTGAGCAAGAACTGCATAGAATGTACAGACTGGACACTTTCAGATTATTCATTTTAGCCGAAAACCTACAGTTTGTAAAAAACTTGATAAAAGATTAGTTACCGTTTTTGCAGGCTTTGTTCAACCCATAGAAATCTACAGGGTGGTCGAGTGCACCAATTTATCGAAATTAAACGACCTCATGCATTTATTTTTATGATATTTAGTATGTTATCAAAATATCCCTAGACTTTTCCGATGTGTGTATCTATCTATCTATGTAGAGGGGGTCTTGTGACACATCATTTTGCAGCTCCTGACAAATACTTCACAACCCTAGAATATGAACTCTAAATCTTCACCTACTACAAAATGGCGGAACATTTAATAATTTCCTGAAGACAAACACATTATTATCGATATTTCTAGAACTAATCTTTTTTATCTGCTATATGGCAATTCTAACAACCCGATAAGGTTTGTTGAGTTATTTTTTTTTTAAACGATAAAAAATGTCAGTACGACAATGAACATCATTGTTCAGTTAGAATATTTTCATTTAGTTTTCGGTTTTACTAACAGGAAGGTACCACGTCAACAATACCTGAAATGATCAATTCTCGTCCATTGGGAAAAAAAATTGAAGCGATTTTTATTTACGATGCGACGTGTAACTTTCACGAGACCGAAAGGATTTTCAATGAATGTTTTCCGAATCGTCCTATCTGTAAAAAATATTTGAGGAAACTTGTATCCAAATTCACAACTACCGGTAGTGTCCATAACAAAAAGCCCCCAGGTCATCCGTCCATTCCGGAAGAACAGCAAGTGCAAATAATTGGTGAGATGGTAGTAAATCCTGAACAGTTTACTTATTCCGTCGCGATTGTTTGTGAGGTGTTTCCTTCTACTGTGTGGAGACTTTTGAAGAGGAATAGGTATCATCCATACAAAATTAAAATGGTACACCAATTAACTGAATACGACCCTGATCGAAGAACAGACTTTTGCGAAATCATGACGAAAACCATTACAAGGCATCCTACCTATCTCCACAATATTTGTTTTAGTGTTTTAGTGTAGATTTTTTTAAACGACAATGTTCACAGACAAAATTGTCGTTATTGAAGTGACACCAACCCTCACGTTTTCCGGGAGACACATACCCAATATTCAGAAAAATCAACGTTTGGGCAGGAATATTGGGAAACCATATTGTAGGACCTCTATTCATTGATCAAAATTTACCAGGGCAACTGTATTTGAATATGCTGGAAACTACTGTTGACCCTCTCATCACTGAACTCGTCGAAGCGAATCCTAGTGGATTCGATATGGATACTGTATTCAAATAAGATGGAGCACCACCACATTACTCCAAACAAGAAAGAAACTATTTGGATACTACTTTTCCCGGTCGTTGGATTGGCCGTCGAGGTCCTACAGAATGACCAGCCCGCTCACCAGATTCGATAACTTTGGACTTCTTTTATGGAATTATTTGAAGCAAAAGGTGACAAAACTGAACCTGCTTCAATATTGGATATACGGCAGAGAGAAATAAATATTTGCAGATACATTGACGTTAGTGTGTTCGAAAATATTCGGCGTGAAATATCAAATAGGCTCTTCATATGTCAGGAAGTTCAAGGCAACCATTTGGAGCATCTTCTGAACTAACCTCAAGCTTATTACCCCATATTATGTAGTTAAATGTCAATCTATTCAGGCAATTATTAAAAATTCCGTCATTTTGTAGTAGTTGAAAATAGTGACATTATATTCTAGAGTGTTGGAGCATTTGTCAGAAGCTTCAAAAACATTCAACATAATTATACAGTGTCACCATTAAAGTGCGCACCATATGGGAAACTTTTTTTTTCGAAAAGTTTCAATGAAATTTAACTTCGTTACTTGTTTGTGCTTTAAATTTAACTTAAAATGATGCGGCCAACTGCGACCTACTGACGTTCAGTGTTTGTCAAATTCAACTTTTTTTTTGAAAAAAAATTGAAAAAGTGCATTTCTAGATCGAATTTAACAAAAAGTTACTTGAAAAAGTTGTGTCTACGGCAATTTTATATCCATATGCCAAATNTCATTTAGATCAATAAGTAATTTTTTGTACCCATTTGTATTTTCTATAATATTATTGTTGTTCAAAATTTATTATAATAATAATAGTTCTATCGAAATTATTTGCATTTTTTTTATTTGCCTCTGCTTTTTAGAAATGAAAGGTTTGTTTAAGATGTAAATGCTGAATATTGAAATTTTAATGTAATTTCAACTCTAGTAATTTTATTAATACTCATTGCAGTTTTTGAATTGTGCCTGCTTTTTCAAAATTGAAGGTACTGGCGTATGTTTAAGAAAATAGCCAAGTGATTGAAACTTTGCACCAGTCATGTTAAATATTTTATAGGAAATTTCTAATTTCTCTCTAAAAATGTCCGTATAAGTAAAAATTTATCAGAAAAGTTAAACTCCGTGATGAGTTTGTTATGTATACATGAATTGATGACAATTAACCGAACTTGTTTTTTAAAATAAAGGGGATATCTGTCAAAAAGGAGCAAAACGTTAACTCTATCCTAGTTGCATGAAATTTGGCATATGGATATAAAATTGCCGTATTCACAACTTTTTTAAGTAACTTTTTGTTAAATTCGACCTAGAAATGCACTTTTTCAATTTTATAAAAAAGAAGTTGGATTTGACAAACACTGAACGTCAGTGGGTCGCAGTTGGCCGCATCATTTTGAGTTAAATTTAAAGCACAAACAAGTGTTGAAGTTAAACTTCATTGAAACTTTTCGAAAAAAAAGTTTCCCATATGGTGCGCACTTTAATGGTGACACTGTATAACATTCAACTAAACATAATCCTTCTGCATTCTCTTATTCCATACATCAACTTCCACTCAATAATGTTACGGAAACAAAAGACTCCTGAGGACGCTAACTTAGTTAGCGAAACACGCATCGAGAAACCGTAATTTTTGTTCTGGTGTTGGGAAAGTGTTTTCAATAGTTGATTTTACGCCAGAGGTTCAAGTGCGAACTATCAAATATTCAGGTATGTAACGTAGACAATAAAACTTACTCTACTACGAGGAAATTTGTTCTTGAAAAAGTTCACTTGAATTTTTGTGAAATTACGAAGATGAAGATGGGTCGAATTTGATTCGAAACGCTCCAGACGAATTCTCGAAGTGAATAATTCAATGTTCTTTCCAAGGTTTTGGCCTTCGCGATTCGCAATTGTTCATCTAATCCTCTTCAGTTTATTCAATCCTTATTAAATTCCTCTCGGAGCGGATCGTCGCCCGAATGTAATTATAATAGGTAATTAATAAATCGACGTTCCAATTAAGTGAGCGCACTTAATTAACTTCCTAATCGGATGGCAGCGGTGCCCTATTTCCGCAGCCGGCGACGCGTCCGACCCCGGGGATCAACAAAACACTATCGCGACGCTCCAACTTTTTTAAAAGCTTATTATCGAATCCCTCCCGGCCAGCATTTTCCGGGTTCTTAACACTTTTTAAAACTGTATTATACTTTTTTATCTCCGACACAAATACCCCCAACTTTTCCTTACTTCGAAATGAAAAAAGTGTCGCGGTGTATTTATTGCGGGTTGTTTATACAGGGAGGTCGCTTAGCATCTTGGAAAATTGTTTTCCTTTCATGAAAGTGCAGAATATCGTGAAGATGTTATTTCGAAACGTCCTCTTGAAATAACAGACAAAGTAATCCAAAATATGATGACGAATTTGAAGAAATCATTCAGAACAAGTTGAAATGAAGAGAAACATATTTGTGAATTCAAAATCAAGAAGTTCTTTAGAAGTTATTTAACCTTCAGTAGTGACAAGCGTATGGTCCCTGGCATTTGTCATTGATGTCTCTGGAATGTTACTCATCTTATAAATCCACGATTTTTCGTTTTCATTCGGGAAATTGCCTTTTTTTAAAGCTGATTCGAATCTAACATATCAACAGAATTTTGGCGACTTTCGCACTTTCAAAGAGTTTTATGAATGTGTAAGCCGCACCAGTATTTTGCAGACTTTTCAACCCATCTTTCAAGAAAGGGGTTTTCCTTCTTGTTGGAAGATTGCTCGCCTTCAGCCCATTCACAAAATAGGCAAGAAAAATCTTCCAAGTAACTATAGACCAGTCGCTTTGCTAACAGTGATATTAAAAATCACCGACACCACCATCATCCGACACAAAAATACAATAACTGCCCTCCACCACAGCACAGCACTGTTTGAGACATCGTTCAGTTTTTCTATCTATACTCATTACAATAGTCTTTCCACACACCTGAAAAAATTGAAACTGCCACTTTTCAAGCTTCAATCTCGTAACTGGCTATATGAAAAACAGCTGTCGTGCAACTGAAGTTTCGCAAAAAATGCAAAAATTCACGTCATTCTGTGAGCATTGTGAATCACCTCTCTTTTATTCCTTCAATTGTTTTCTCTCTCTTACTACACAGGCACTATAATTTTTTGTACATCATATGTTTGATGGATGCTTTTGAGTTTTGTATATTGTAAAGGAGTTGAATGAAAGAGCAGGATTCGGCGTGTTGCACATGTTTGTCTCCTGAATTCATCTTTCAGGATTTTACCAAACCCATTGTTTTTTCCTTTGTGTAGTTTCTTTTTCACTTTGGTTAATGAAAAACATTATTATTTTTTTTCCACCGTAGTGTGCGCTGGTCAGGCCCTATCCCCCACAAAGCCCCCATACATTCGGGAGGGCGTGCCAACATTATTAACCAATGACCACTCCCCACACCGTGGGGTGAGTGATCATTGGGTCCGAGAATCATGTGCCCTGAGCAAGCGCAGTGAGCCAAGAATCACAGCCTTCTGCATCTGCCCGGCTAAGATTTCTGCCTTAGTACGGCAAGCCGGTATGACTTTAAAATTTAAGAGTACAGAGGGCATCATTCCACCAAGGACTCCAATAATCATAACAACCATTTTGACAGAGTGATCTGGATAGAGTCTGCGGAGTTCGAAAAGAAAATCGCGATATTTCATCCGTTTTTTCTCCTCTGTCGTGACGATATTCGTCTCGCCTGGAGCTGAAAATTCCACGACAAATATCGTTTTGCTCTGGTGGTCGAGAAGGACTACATCAGGCTTATTAGTTTGTATGAGCCTGAGGATGGGGAACGAATAGTTTCAATGAATATCCCCCGGAGCGTAGGGCAACACCGGTGTCTCGTCAATACCGTAAGAGTGCCGTAGATGTGAGTGCCATAGCACTCTCAGGGCCGCGTTATGTCGATGGATATAGGCCGAGACCGCATATGCTGGACATGCTGATAGCAAGCGCATTAGGGTTTTGGGCGCCCCGCGGCCGGCCCTGCAATTTGTATCAGGAACCTCTATACCCATCACGCGACTGCGGTAGACTAAGGTGTTGAAGACACCATTCTGGCAAGCCATGATGAACCCCTCAGTTTCCGACTTCAGTCCACTCGACCTGATAAAAGCGAACGTCAGGCGCTTTGATAAGCAAAGGTCTTCAATGTTAATGAAGAAGACCCCACGCATTGGCTTATCCTTGTGTTTCCGCAGAAGTAAGGTGATCTCTGCGGCTTTTATCTGAGCTTTTTGCTGAACGGGTTCCAACTCGGTTACAGAGTTGTGGTCATCTCGTTCAGTGTCGAAAACTATACCGAGTTCATCAGCTGCTCGGGCAGCTGCCCTGAAGAAAAATGCTTCAATTCCTGCTCTATTATGGTCACGGTCCATGCAGAGAAGAGGATCCGAACTCCTGACGACTTTACAGGCTGTATCCAGTACCATTCTGTCATGTAGACACTCCAAGCTCAAAATTCTACGGCCTCCCTGTTGTCGGGGAAAGTACAACCGTGAAACGGACGATTTGGGATGCAAACTCCTATAGAGATGCATCATTTTTCGGGTCTTTACGTCGGGTTGATACAGCTCCTCCCGAGTCCACTTCACTACTCCAAACGAGTAGAGTAAGATTGAAACGGCAAGCATATTCGTTGCAGCAACTTTGTTCTTTCCCGACAGCTTCGATGACCAGATCTGTCGAAGTTTGTGCTGATAATTGCCGCGGAGAGAGTTTTTCACTGCTGTTACCTCTTGTGAGTGGCGTTGTTCCTCCCCGAGGTAAGTATACGTCTCTCCGGAATCCAGATGGTGTAGGATGCTTCCATCTACGAGCTGCACATCCTCTCCGTAGTTTCCGCATCGTCCTCTTTTGAGATGGACCATTGCACATTTATCTATCCCAAATTTCATACCGATAGCATGCGTGTACTCTTCCACCATCCTCAAGGACTGATGGGGATCCTACTCTCCAGAGGAATAAAGTTTAAGATCATTCATATAAAACAAGTGGGTGACCTTGTGCCTCCGGTTTCCGGGGGTGCCACAGTTATACGATCGAGTATTTCTGAGCGCAACGGATAATGGCAATAGTGATATGCAGAATAGAAGGGGACTGAGGGAATCACCCTGAAATACACCCCTTCTGAAAGTGACGCACCCTGTTTGGACTCTTGCTTGACCAGATGTTATGGTGAAGCGAGTTCGCCAAAAAGGTACCGCAAGGCATCTGCTTCCGCATCCAACGTATTCTCCAGATCTGGCTCCCAGCAACTTTTCATGTTCTCAAACCTCAAGAGAATGCTCACTGGAAAAAATTAGCTTCGATAAAAAGGTAATCGGCCTGGAAGGCAACCATATTGAAATATTAAATAATAGAATCAAATTCAATAAAAAAAATGTTCTCTATGTTAGCCTATGAACTTTTCATGTAACGAAATTCAAATGAGAATAGTGCCGTATCTGTGAATTGATTGAGAATATTGTTTGTCACACAAGCAAGACCGGTGGAAAACTGTCAACCAGTAATTTCCTAACCGAGTTTCCCCCAATGCGAATTTCATTGAAGTGCATCGACACAAAAGAACGATCAGACACGTCGATGCAAAGAAGTTCAGAGAAGATAAAAACCCGTTAAATTTTCCGGTATTCATTCCCTTTGGCTGCGTATTATTGGCAGTGTTTTAAATTTGAACCTAATCCAACTTAAAATGCCATTTCATAGATCCGACTCCATCCGGCCGCTTTAAGTGCTATACTCGCAGGATTTTACGTAAAAGAATTTTAAATTCTTAAGTAGGGACTCTCCATCCTCGTCACACGACTGGCGAGACGCGTATCGCCGTCCTGTGAGGAAAAACAACAGATTTTTAATTCCCACAGTCTTCTGCGAGCTACATATATATTTTCCTTGCTTTTACCCATTCTTTCACTTCGTGAAATGCAGGATCGGGCGTAGAGTTTCTACCCCATTTCTCGAGATGAAATAATTGTTGGATGGGTTTTTACCTCAACTGAAGACTCACTTGAGGAAAGGAAAGTTTTTATGATAAACAAACTCAATATGAACCGTTTCAAGTTCAAGAAACTAAAAATACACGCTTTATTAGCAACACAAACTGAAAAATAATTTGAAGCTAATTAAGGATTGTGTTCAATATCGATAATAAGTCCTATGGCTTGATGTAAGGGAGTGAGGGGCACGTTGTTACAGGAGTAAGAAGTCACACGCCTATTTTACGGGGAACTTCAACTCTTTGGTGGACATGATTGAACTCATTTGTTTTCTTATAAAGTCGTGCATCCCATAAAAACGATCAGTGACCCGCCAAGCTTCAACTTGCTAAGTTGTGTGCATGTGTCTCGATTTCAACAAAGTAATTAAAAAAATTCGGTCTCAGCCTATAAACTATAGCTAGGCGAATCTTCTCTCCATACGATAGGGCTTAGACTGAGGCATTTGCTGAACAACTTTCGACCACCAAGCCACCAAGTACATGATCATTGGTTTGACAATCTGCAAGCAGTGGGCCCTAAGCCCAAAAATGTTTCACAGATCCTCCAACATATCCATAGGGATAGTTTGGCTTTGTGGAGTAGAACCTATTGAGTTCCCAGTGAGTCTTCCATCAAAGATAATACCTCCTAGTAGTGAAAGCAATTATCGAAGTTTCACTCGAATTCACATACATGTGCTCCTTTTGGCACTAACTATGGATATCGTACAACGTTCTTAGGTCACCCTTCTCGATATGGTCTTTGCCAAAATGACAAGTCGTCTGTGAAGGCTTGCAGTTCTACTTCTCTCATGTCAAAACATCAAGGAAATTGTTCATCAGTGGTGAACATAGAAGGAGGATAGTACTCCGCCACATGAACAACCCCTGATGACTTTCAACCCACTGGAGCTGTTTCAACTCGACGTGAAGATACATTTCAAATCGTCTGTGCCACGGTTGTACTTCCCCTGTCAACAGGAAGGCCGTGAGTTTGGAGTTTAATGTCGTCAGGAGTTCGGATCCTCTTCTCTGCATGGTAAGCGACCATGAGAGAGTAGAAATTGGAGGATTTCTCTTTGGGGCAGCTGCGTGAGCCGAGTTGGAACCCGCTCAGTGAAAGGTCCATATGAAAGCCGCAGAGATCACTTTACTCCTGCGGCTACACAAGAATAAGCCAATGCATGACATCTTCAACAACATTGAAGATCTTGGCTCACCAAAGCGCCTGACCTTTGCTCTCCTCAGGTCGAATATGTTGAAGTCGCTGATTGAGGGGTTCATAATGGTCTGCTAGAATGGTATCTTCAACACCTCAGTCTAACTCAGTCGCTTGATGGGTATTGAGGCTCCTGACACTTGCTGCAGGACCTGACATAAGGTGCAGGGCGTACCACGAGGTGCCTGAGACCCTTATGCACTAGCTGTTAGCATGTCCAACATATGCGGTCTCATCCTATATACAACGATATAACGCGGCCCTAAGAGTGCCTCATTACCACCTATGGTAATTTTACGGTATTGTCGAGACACTGGTGTTGCTCTACGCTTCGAGGGATATTGAATCCGTTGTGGAAGGAGAAGTACCGAATTTATTGGAAGTATTAGTTTCCCGGCTCTCAGGCTCATACAAGCTTGATGTAGTTCTTCTCGACCAAACAGAACGAAACGACATTTGTAGTCGTTAGGTTAGATTGGGTCCAAAGTGAGTGGGTCTATTCGATTTATTGTGGCTAACACCTATTCTCACTCGGCCAACAAACCCAGCTTCTTAACGAAGCCGATTAGTTTGTATGGTGAGTGGTCTTTCAGGTCAGATGGTAAGAGTACGGCTCTGCCGAATTCTAAATACCCGATTCGGTCCCCAGCGGGGCAGGCACAAAGTATATGCTCTGTTATGAGGTAGTCGGATAGTCAAGTTGCAAGATTCCCATCTTGATACCCACGACAACCTTCCCATATGAGGGTTTTTGCACGTCAGCTACACCTGACAATGCCTTAGATTCAGCCGTGCAAGGTTTTTTGCCTCTGGTTTTGGTGAAATCTTACTTGAGCGCAAACGTTTGCTAAACTGCTAATGGGGGTTTAGTTCCCCCACCTGAGACAGATTCTGCGTACGCTGCAGCTCTCGCTCCTGGACTAAATTCACAGGGAGGTCCGTTGGAGTCGTAAACTCGACATCCATCTCCTCTGTAGACTCGCTCCTGAACTAAATTTACAGGGAGGACCGTTGGAGTCTTAAACTCGACATCCATCTCCTCTGTAGACTCGCTCCTGAACTAAATTTACAGTGACGTCCGTTGGAGTCGTAAACTCGACAAACATCTCCTCTGTAGACTCGCTCCTGAACTAAATTTACAGGGAGGTCAGTTGGAGTCATAAACTCGACATCCATCTCCTCTGTAGACTCGCTCCTGGATTAAATTCAAAGGGAGCTCAGGTGGAGTCGTAAACTCGACATCCATCTCCTTTGTAGACTCGCACCTGAACTAAATTTACAGAGAGGTCCGTTGGAGTCGTAAGCTCGACATCCAACTCCTCTATAGACTCAGCGTCAGAAAGAATTTTTGAGTTTACTCTGTCCATAAAGGTCCCATGATCGAATTTATTGGAAGTATTAGTTTCCCGGCTCTCAGGCTCATACAAGCTTGATGTAGTTCTTCTCGACCAAACAGAACGAAACGACATTTGTAGTGGTTAGGTTAGATTGGGTCTAAAGTGAGTGAGTCTATTCGATTTATTGTGGCTAACACCTATCGGAGTCGTAAACTCGACATCCATCTCCTCTGTAGACTCGCTCCAGAACTAAATTTATAGTTACGTCCGTAGGAATCGTAAACTCGACAACCAGCTCCTGTGTAGACTCGCTCCTGAACTAAAATTACAGGGAGGTCAGTTGGAGTCATAAACTCGACATCCATCTCCTTTGTAGACTCGCTCCTGAACTAAATTTACAGAGAGGTCCGTTGGAGTCGTAAGCTCGACATCCAACTCCTCTATAGACTCAGCGTCAGAAAGAATTTTTGAGTTTACTCTGTCCATAAAGGTCCCACGAGTAGCTAGGGAAAGAAGGTCAGTCACGGCAGAGCCCCGCATTACCGTGACAAGGCGATGCTACGACGAGAGGGCGACCGGTATCTCGAAGGTTCCGTAGAGACAGCTGATAGGCTCAGTGTCATTAATCCTCTCGGCACTGATACACACACCTTAGGATTAGGCCATCGTTGGGATGCCATTCAGTTAGGGAATAACAGAATCACAAGTGATTCTGTCATTCCCGTATCCAGCTCTCAGGCTCATACAAGCTTGATGTAGTTCTTCCCGACGAATCGGAGCAAGACAACATTTGTAGTGGAGTTCTTGGGAAAAACAGATAAAATATCGAAATTTCCTCGTCAAACTTTACATTCTCTATTCAAATCACTCTGTCGAAATGGTTGTTTTGATTATTGGAGTCCTTGGTGGAATGATGTCCTCTCTACTCTCGAATCTCAAGATCATGCCCGCTTACCGCACTGAGGCCGAGATCTTAGCCGCACAGATGCAGAAAGCTGTCATTCTTGGCTCACTGCGCTTGTCCAGGGCACATGATTCTCGGACCCAATGATCACTTACCCCCCGTTGTGGGAAATGATAAGTGTCAAATTTTCTGAAAATATTCATTCTCCACGCTCAGGGGCATTTCTTTTCGACAATCCGTGTTAGGAATCACACGTTGAAAGGTAAGACATCGTTAGTCCTTAGCTCGAACAAGTTTCTCAACTTCTGAGGCTTGTCGTTCGTATGGGGGCGACAGCTGATTAACGGAAAAACAGATTTTAAACAAAGATTTTAAACAGAGAATCAGAGCAAGACGATGTTCATCGTGGAGTTTTCAGCTACCGGTGAGACGAACATCGTCTGCGAATAGGTAGAAAAAACGAAAGAAATATCAAGATTTTTGTTTACCTTCAGAGACTCTATCCAGACCACCGTTGAGAAAGTTCTGACTTGGAATCTTTGGTTGAATGATATCCTCTCTACTCTCAATCTCAAGAACATGCCTGTTTGCCGTTCTAAGGCAGATATTTTAGCCGGTCAAACGCAGACAGCTGTCATTCTTGGCTTACTGCGCTTACTGCCCTGTTCTACTGATTTGTCTTATAGATATTGATCAAGTCTTCATTTGGCGTTTCATCATTACGGTCAGTTCTTATACTTTTAACATTTTTTTGAGTTCTCACAATTTTCTGGTTGTATCAAAGCTTGAAAGTTAAAAGTTTGAATGAGCTTTTTCTCTGCGTGAATAACTTTAGTCATTTCTTGAAACGATTCTAATGTTGTGAAATTTTTGTGTTTCAAAATTTGAACAATATTCTGTTTTTTTTTGTATTGGGTTAGGTTAGGTCAAAGTGAGTGGGTCTATTCAACCCTTCACCGCAACCCGAAAGGGTTTATTGTGGCTCACACCTATTCACACTCGAATAAATAAACCCAGCTTCTTAACAAAGCTGAATGGTTTGTACGGTAAGTGGTCTTTCAGGTCAGATGGTGAGAGACCGGGTCTCCAGAGGCGAAACACACTGTCTTCCGAGAGTCCGAGTCTCTGTATATGATGAATCAAATGACAGTGACCTGTGAGAAGGCCTGTTAGACATCGTAGTTCATTCCTACTGTAGTCCAACAACTGTTTGGTATCAAGCTTTGAAGGGTGAATGAACGCCTTGAAGTGAGCCAATTCTGGAAGATTCTGCCAGAAGTACATAAATCTTCTCGCTATCCAGGTGTTTAATGATCGTTTGACAAAGCCTAAAGCGATGACAATGACAGGTTCTGGTCCGATGAAGCTGCTTGCAGCACACTCCTTTGCAAGAGAGTCAGCAGCCTCATTGCTTTCCAGGCCAGTATGGCCCGAAATCCAGAACAGGAGAGTCGTTTTTGGCAATTGGTTACCAATTTAGACGTTGCTCGGTAGAAGCCAAGAGCTTCCAACGCCGCTTGACTCTCCGATAATATTGTGTTATTGACTTGTGTATGAGATTGGATTCTTCCAATCTCTCCGCACACAATTCAATAGCGTAAATTTTTGCTTGAAATACAGTCGCATAGGTTCCTTGGCAGGTTGATATCTCAGTCCTGGGTCTGCTCTTAATATTTCCTTCTCCCGGAGGATCCAGTCCTCCACTCGGGAACAGTACTTTATAAGGCACTTAGTAGTTGACAGTGGAGGCATAAAGTCAGAGGTCAGAGGTTAACTAACAGTCTGTTGCAATCTGCATTGAACTGATTTGTGCAATTGGCAATATGCACAAGTCTATATGCAGTCCATCTAGCCTCTCTCCATGAAAATGTGGAGAGGAGGTAAATCTAGAAGGATCTCCATAGCTGCTGACGGTGTGGTCCTGTTGGCACCACTGATGAACAGATAAAACTATCTCTGTAAGCTAGAGAGCTTCGCCTAGCCCGTTTTTTGTAAAGCCTTCGGCCACCAGGAAATTGCACCATAAGTGATCATTGGTCTGACAATCATCACTTAAATCCAATGTATTTGTTTGGGACATAAGCCCCATGTTTTACCACAAACCCTTCCACATATCCATAGGGACAGTCTGGCTTTGTGTAAAACTTTTTCCAAGTGAGCGTCCCAGGTGTGTTTTTTATCAAGGACAATGCCAAGATATTTCACCTCCGTTTCAAATGAAATGACCCCCCTACTGAGCGAAAGTGGCGTTAGATCATCCAATTTTCTCCTCCTGGTGAAGGGGATTATCACAGTTTTGCTGGGGTTGACATACATCTGCTCCCTAAGGCGCCATCTGCATAAGCTTGCAGATGACCTTGTATTACTTCAGTGTTATGAATGATCCAGGAGATGTATTTATGATTTTTGGAGAATATCCTCTCTGGCGTAGGGATACTGTTAACTAGTACGAATTGATAGTTCAGATTTTTGAAAAACTGTTTTCAACAAACTTTGACATTGAATAAAACAATCTACACTCGAATTTCTAAGGGGTTGTTCTTGAAAATAAAAGTCTAGTCGATCAACTGGAAAGCTGTTCGTGGTTCTAGGTTAATTTTACGCTTTGATTAGACAAATCCGTAACGTCGAGCCAGACCACAAGAACATCCACTATTTGGACCCAACTGCGGAGTTAATTTAATTGAACGATAATTTAAAGGGAAACAAATTGTAGCGCACTCAAGGTAGATAGCCCAAAACCTAACTTGGTGCTGAAATAAACAGCACAATAGTATAGTAATAGTCAAAGTTAGCCACAGTTACTTAATCTAACAGTGGGCTAGAAGAGTTATTTAGATCTATCGTCCGTGAATACGGGGAATGGAGAAGCAGTGGGGTACACTTTATCTTATGGAGGTATGATATATATACTCGTAATGTTGACAGTGGCATACAGTTATTATATTCTGAGTATTAAAAATGTTAACAAGTGGTACAAGCTCGAGAAGATGTGGATGATGATGGCCCTGG
Source organism: Leptinotarsa decemlineata (assembly GCF_000500325.1). Lineage (NCBI taxonomy): Eukaryota > Metazoa > Arthropoda > Insecta > Coleoptera > Chrysomelidae > Leptinotarsa > Leptinotarsa decemlineata. The sequence continues at coordinate 26,095 of NW_019292906.1, read as the reverse complement.
ACAACTCAGCACATCAACAACTGACGAAAATGTTGAGAAAGTGAAAAAAATCGTTATGGAAAATTGTCGAATCACTATTAGAGAAGTTGCTGACGATGTCCAGCATATCGATTGGCTCATGTCATGCAATTTTTTCGGAAATTTTGGATATGAAGCATGTGGCAGCGAAGTACGTTCCAAAATTGCTCGATTTTGACCAAAAAACCGTCGCATGAGCATCGCTCAGTAATTGTTGAATGACGTCAACGGCGATCCAGATTTACTGAAAGGGTCATAACTGGTGAAGAATTATGGATATACATATGATCCAACCCAATCATTCCAAATGGAAGAGCCCAGAAGAGCACATAAAAAAACACGCCAAGTTTGATCAAATGACAGTTTTTATTTTGACCCACGATTATTTTGTCGAGAGTATGAATGCTTAATGCACACAAGAACCATATTAACTCTTGTGAAAAGATAGGATAAGAAAAATAAGTGGCAAGATGTACTGTAGACAAGACACGATTTATTCTGACTGTTTTCTTTGAAGCGTAATGATGTAATTTTACAAATTGAATGTTTTACCTAGGTAGTTAGAGAGGAGGTTTAGCTTGGTCATTGTAGGTCAGGTTAACATAGGTAGGAAAGGTCATAATAGCGAGTAAGTCCCTAGATAAGGGACACAAGGAACATTAAAAGAATTGAAAATCTAGCTATTTGTAGCTTACAATATTTACATGGAAATAGGTTCAAATATGCGGGTTTTTTTGATGGAGATTATTCGGGAATGTTGAATTTTATGAGGATGAGTGGATTAGAAAAGATCCATACATTAGAAGACCAACTGGAAAACCCCGATTGGGAGACCCTAGAGAATAATAAAAAACTAACTCAAACAAGATTGAATTTGAAATTTACAATTCACTTGGAAAAGTAATAACTTCGATAGCAAGATTTTGAGACCTAACAGTTTTGCTCCCTGTTTTCTTCGATTACCGTAGCTAAGTGTATCGGGAATTCTTGCGACATTTCCGTACGGTCAATAAGGAGTATTACTTTGAAGTTGTGCGCCGCTTGTGAGGAGCATTACGAAGAAAATGTCCAGTATTGTGAAAAAAAGATTAATGGCTTGTGTATCACGATAATGCACCTGCTCAGTCGTGATTTTTGGCAAAAACATCATAATCATGCCTCAGCCACCGTTATTCACCAGATTTGCTCTCCTGCGACTTTTTCCTGTTTCCAAAAATGAAAAGACCCATGGAAGGACGACTTTTTGTGACGATTATTGAGATGGAAGCCGAATCACCGAGAAAACTCAAAGACATATCAAAAAGTGCATATTCGGTCAATAAGGAGTATTATTTTGAAGTTGTGCGCCGCTTGTGAGGAGCATTACGAAGAAAACGTCCAGTATTGTGAAAAAAAGATTAATGGCTTGTGTATCACGATAATGCACCTGCTCAGTCGTTATTGCTTGTTCGTGATTTTTGGCAAAAACATCATAATCATTCACCAGATTTGCTCCCCTGCGACTTTTTCCTGTTTCCAAAAATGAAAAGACCCATGGAAGGACGACTTTTTGTGACGATTATGGAAGCCGAATCACCGAGAGAACTCAAAGACATATCAAAAAGTGCATATTAGAACTGCTTTGGGAATTGGGACAAATATATTATATCTGAGGGAGACTACTTTGAGGAGGACAAAATAGAAATTGACGGATAAATGAGTATCTTTTTTAGAAACATGAAAATTCTTTTTATTTTTTGAACTGACAGCGTATAATAATATTTTGAGTATCCAAGGGTTCCTTCTCAGCAACAGAAATCGATTCGACTGAGGAGTGACGTTTTGAAGTTTCATCTAATAGTATTATCAATAATAATAATAATCATATCGGTATGAAAATCTGGATAGACAAATGTTCAATGGTCCATCTCAAAAGAGGACCTTGTAGGGACTACGGAGAGGATGTGCAGCTCCTAGATGGCAGCATCAACCACCATTTGGACACCGGCGAGACATATACTTACCTCGGGGTGGAACAGCGCCACTCACAAGAGGTGACAGCAGTGAAGAACTCTCTCCGCGGCAGGTATCAGCATAAACTTAGACAGATCTGGTCTTCGGAACTGTCGGGGAAGAACAAAGTTGCTGCAACAAATATGCTTGCCGTTCCAAACTCACTCTACTCGTTTGGAGTTGTATCAACCCGACGTATAGACCCGAAAAATGATGCATCTCTATAGGAGTTTGCATCCCAAATCGTCCGTTTTGCGGTTGTACTTCCCCCGACAACAGGGAGGTTGTAGAATTTTGAGTTTGTAATTACTTCATGACAGAGTGGTACTGGATGTAGCCTGTAAATTAGTCAGGAGTTCGGATTACCTTCTCTGCATGGTCAGCGACCATGAGAGAGCAGAAATTGGAGCATTTCTTTTTAGGGTAGCTGCCCATGCTACCCGGCGTCGATCACCGGTAAGCATGTGTGCCAGGTCTCGTTCTCACATGTGGTTCACTATTGGAATTTAGACGACCGGTATAGAATCGGCTGTCCACAATCGGTGTGTGTGCAATTAGCCTAACCCTGTTGATAATTACAGTAGTAGTATCTTACCAGATCTTAAATATTGTGTTACCAGCATTCACCCACGTTTCGTCCAGATAATAAATCTTTTTGTGAGCAGAACGCATTTCTCTAATAGAGCGAAGATATCTCCGTCGCGATGAGACTATATCTTCTCTTTCTATTAAGACAGATTCACGGGATTGTTTGGCATATATAAATGTCAAATCTTCTATTATTATTTTCCTTAACGTCTCGTTGCTCATTTTTGGAATGAGATCATTATCCATTACCTTTGTCCTAATGGATTCGAGGGTTGGCGCTTCATTCTCAAAAAAAGAAAGAATGAATGGTATAGCATAAATTTTTCTGGTACTCGTCCAATTCATTTTTTTTCCTACCACGACAATGTACTTTTGGAGCTTGCACAATCCCAGTCACCTTTTTTTCACGTACAAAACGTTCAATTTAAATACAAAACGAAGTCACCTTCACAAGAAACAGAACACACTACGCCTATGTAGATAAGGACGCTTGATAATGAAGAAACCGAACGACTAGTTATGGCATTTTAAGCACGCAAATATTATATACCTGCGAAGTGTTGATTAGTTTACCGATGTTTCAAGGTATTTAACGAACTGGTTCACCTGTTCGCTCGTACATCCTACCGATATGCAGAAGCTACCTTGTTACGGGGGGCAAATTTTATGGAATTGTCTCACTTTTCAATTATTTACAATGGCGATGCATAGACAATAAAAATGACCCCGGTAAGTATTTAGTTCTAACATTTAACATTGTTGCCATTAGCTCTCAGTTCAATTTGTCTATGAGTTTCCTTAATGTTGTTACTTTTTAGTGTTTGCAAACGTATGGATGGTAGAAGGTTTCTGATGACTATGGAAACATATGCAAGATGATGCTTCCAAATCACTCCCCACCCAGAAATCCGATAGAGGTTAAATGTCGTTGTCATCAACGTTAGGGGATTCGTCAAGATATTCTTATTACCACAAGTAAAGTAGTTAGATAATAAGTTCCCCCGAAACCGTAACAATAGTTTCATTATTGTTAATTTCCAGATGCTTTTTTCTGCCCCATTCTATTAATTTTGAACCATATGTTGGGATATTGTCAAGACATCCCCATCACGCTATCCGTATCACACCAATAAGTCTCAGGTTCACTCCAAACAAATAATAATGAAGAATAATCGCCCCATTACTGCACGGTATCAATTTTAAATTCGAATTAATCGTTTGCGGGTGCAGTGAAGTGTGCCGATCCTCAGTTGTTTAACGATAAGGGGCAGACAATCGACAATCACTCGTAATGACGTAATTTGACGATATGTGAACAGCTGTTAGACAAATGACGGTGCAGAGCCAACAAGCCGACCGGCAGGCCGGATTTCGGGGTGGGATCCCGAGGGAGACCGCCGCTGGACCGGCCTCAACAGGGAATTAAATATATCCACGCGCACCGACAAGATTTATTTTTAATTGAATCGGATAAATAGTTTGGTTTTGTTCTGTGTAAGTGATTGTCCGGGTTTAATGGCAGGGAAAATGCAGTCAGGTTGAACGATCCGTGAACAAGTTCGGACCTTGCTGTAGATGCCTTTGAACCGTTAAGTGAGTTAACTTCACTGTGACTGTTACGAGTAAAATGTCATCTATACTCAATAATTTTTTTTTATTTAAGCCTCAACCGCCAGGGGTTATTGGCTTCANGTTTTTTATACTACATTGACAATAAGTGAATCAGAAGTAACTAGTAACTCATATTTTATGTAGAAAATTTATGTCTTTCAGAAATTTTAATAGTTTATCGTTTGATTGACCGTTCAGTAACACTTTTAGATCTTCTGTCATTTCATTTGCTAATCTCTTATCTGTGTATATTGGGCATTCCACCAAAAAGTGTTTCACAGTTGATGTTTTTTCACAGATGTAGTACGTGGGGACTTCTTCTCTTGAGGAGATAACTGTGAGTTAGGCGTGTGTGTCCAATTCGTAGTCGTAGATTTGAATGTTTCTCTGCTGAGGTAGATTGCTCCATGGTAGGTAGGTCTAAAGTGAGTGGGTCTATTCGACCCTCCACTGCAACCCATAAGGGTTTATTGTGGCTCACACCTATTCATATTCGGCCAAATAAACCCAGCTTCTTGACGAAGCCGATTAGTTATTGGTCTTTCAGGTCAGATGGTGAGAGTACGGATCTGCCGAACTCAAAGAACCTGATTGGGTCCCCAGCGGGGAATCAAGCTTCGAAGGGTGAATAAACGCCTTGGAGTGAGCCAATCCTGGAAGATTCTGCTAGAAGTCCATAACTCTTCTTGTCATCCAGGTGTTAAGTGTTTGTTTGGCAAAGCCCAAAGCGATGCCAATGACAGGTTCTGGTCCAATGAAGTCGCTTGCAGCACCCTCCTTTGCAAGAGAGTTAGCAGCTTCATTGCCTTCCAGGCCAGTATGGCCAGGAATCCAGACCAGGGACAATCTGTTTAGTCTTTCTATCGAGGAGAGTCTTTTTTGGCAGTTTGCTACCAATTTAGACATTGCTCGGTGGGAGCCAAGAGCTTCCAACGCCGCTTGACTGTCAGAGAATATTTTTATTGACTTGTGAGTTAGGTTGGATTTATCCAATCTCTCCGCACACAATTCAATAGCGTAAATTTCCGCTTGAAATACAGTCGCATAAGTTACTAGGCAGGTAGATAACTCTGTCCTGGTTCTGCGACTGAAAACACCTGCACCAGAACCGGAAGGTGTTTTTGATCCATCTGTGAACCAACAACTATCTGCTCTTAATATTTCCTTCTCCCGCAGGATCCAGTCCTCTCTACTCGGGAATAGTACTTTATAAGGCAGTTCGTAGTTGATAATTGGAGGTATAAAGTCAGAGGTCATTTTCAGAATGCTGTGACTTCCAATGTCAACCAACAGACTGTTGCACTCTACATTGAATTGATTTATGCAATTGGCAATGTGCACAAGTCTGTATGCAGTCCATCTAGTCCATCTGTAAGCCAGAGAGCTTCGCTTGGACCGTTTTCTGTAAAGCCTTCGGTCACCAAGCAATTGCACAATAAGTGATCATTGGTCAGACAATCAACACATAAATCCAATGGATTTGTTTGGACCTAAACCCCAAGTTTTAACACAAATCCTTCGACATGTTCATAGAGACAGTCTGGCTTTGTGTAAAACTTTTTCCAAGTGAACGTTCCAGATGAGTCTTTTATCAAGGATAATGCCAAGATATTTCACCTTCGTTCCAAATGGAATGACCACACCATTGAGGGAAAATGGGGTTAGATCGTCGAATTTCCTTCTCTTGGTGAAGGAGATTAACACAGTTTTGCTGGGGTTGACAGACATCTGCTTCTTCAGTCACCAACTGTGAATAACGTCCAATGCGATTTGAAGGATATTACAAGCTACCCTTCCAGACGTGGACCTTGCCAAGATGACAAGGTCATCTGCATAAGCTTGCAGATCAACTTTTCTTCTGTCGAGGGCATCAAGCAGACTATCCACCAGGAGCGACCACAGAAGGGGAGATAGTACCCCATCTTGAGGGCAGTCCCTGGTGACCCTGAACCTCATAGTCTCGCCTTGAGGAGTCGTAGTTGCAGTTCTGTTTACTAGCATGGCATAGATCCAGCCAGTTATGGTCGATTCTATACCCTTTCTAGCCAGAGACAATCCTATTGATTTAGGTTGTGCATTGTCAAATGCTCCTTCAATATCAAGAAATACAGCAACCGCAATGTCCTTGTTGCCAAGGGATTGTGAGATTATCTCAACGAGGTTGTTTAATGCTGAATCTGTCGATTTGCCGGTTTGAATAAGCATACTGGTGGTTATTCAGTGGGGATGCATATAATGCTACCCTCCTGATATGTCCGTCCAGTATCCTCTCAAGTCCTTTCAGGAGGAAGGATGTAAGGCTGATTGGTCGTACCGATTTGGGATGTGGGTCTCTCCGGCCCATTTTGGGTATATATACCACCCTTGCTGCCAACCAACTGGGTGATATATAATTCCACGCCAGACTAGCTCTATACAATTTTGTGAGAATAGGTAAAATTATTTTCAGTCCGTTTTGAAGGAGAGCTGGAAATATACCATCCCCTTCGGGAGATTTGAAGGGCTGAATAGCTCATCAAACTGCCGGTGCTCTGATGGTGCTCCATGGTAGTACTGTTGATTTGATTTCTGAAAGTTTGGCTTTAGATATGTTCCATTACGTCTGACACATGGATATTACGCCTTTCTTGATGTGCGGTCGTTATAGTAAATGTCGGGGCGAGTAATTGTGTACTCTTGAAGTTTTGTGGCATTTATGGTTGAACTATCGGCCTTCTCATTGCCCTCTATTCCAATATGTGAGGGAGCTCAAAGAAATTCGATTTGAATGTTGTTTTGATAAATATTTAATAGTTCTGTTTCAATCTTCATCAGAACCGGATGGCTAGGATAGAGTTGATTCAATCAACTCAATGAGTCTGTTATTATTAGACATTGAGAGATGTTATGAAGATGTATGTATTGCAACGCTTCAAGAATCGCTGTCAATTCTGCAGTGTAGATAGAGGTTGACGATGATAGTTAAATTTTGCATTGACTTTATTTGTGGTAAAAGCGGCGCCAACCCCGTTATTGGAACAAGAGGCGTCTGTGAAGATGAGCTGATGGGTTCGAAATACTTGTATAGTTTCTGTGAATAGTGTTTTGATGTGGGGTATATTTGGGATTTTTTGTGGCTGTTCAACTCTTTCTAGGTCGCGCCATGATCTGTGAAACCATATAAACAGTGTTTCATAGTTATTCCTCGGATGGCGGATCGGAATGCAAAGCTGCTCATTGATTCACCCTCCCTTAATGGATACCTGAAACCACAGTATCCAGCGGACCACTACCAAGTGAGGTGTTAGTGAGTTGTTTTGTATTGCGGTGTTAGATTCCAGTGCGACCAGTTCCGCATACGGTTTGCCATTACTGCGCGACCGATTGGTATATTTTTTTGACAGGTATGTATATATTACAAACAAAAATTAGTTGTTTGAATGAGAATTTTCAGTCATGTATAGCTATGAACGGAAGCAACAACGTCTCCGGGCACTCCTAGAGGAGAGCGATATACAGGATGGAAGCCCACCTGTTTTTAACGATGTATCGGATAATGAAGATATTGATGACATACAAATGGATGATGTAGAAGTTCATGACACAGACAGCGAGCAAGACATTTCTTAGGGCGAAAATGAAGATACAGAAACTGTCTCCACCTGACAAAATGAAGGCGAACATACTATCCGCACCCGTTTGCGCTATAAAGGTCAAGGTAAGTAATTATAGTATAAAATATCGCACTCCTAAAAATTGAACTTATCCGTAGGAAAAAAAGACGACACCTATTGGAAAAAACATCCGCCCACCACAAAAGGAGTCCGCACGAGGCGAGAAAAGCTGCCATCACCAACCGCAGAAACTAAGAATTTGAAGTCGCCAGGCGACGTATAGTCATACTTTGTGAATGAAAAAATAATTAATATCATAGTTACCTCAACTAACCATTATATCACGTCAGTCGCAAACAATTTCAGTGGAGAGCGGGATGCACATACTACGGACGAGACAGAAATTAGAGCATTATTTGGGCTTCTTTATTTAGCTGGAATTTGCCATGGGAATCGTATAAATCGTGAAGATCTTTGGAGACGAGATGGATATGGGTTAGACCGCTTCTATTTATGTATGAACGACGATTCAAATTTTTACTGCGTTGTATTAGATATTGCTACACGACTAGAACGAATGAGTCTTGATAAATTGGCTCCTATTCGGGATGTTTTTGAAATTTTTGTAAATAATTGCAAAGCAGGATATTGCTTATCAGAATTTCTCACCATTGATGAACAACTCCCAGCTTTCAGAGGAAAATGTAGTTTTAGACAATATATACGGTCAAAGCCTACCAAGTATGGTTCACAAGTAATATGGAGGTGTATCTAGGCAAACAGCCTGAGGGTCCGAATAAGATCTCATACACAGAAATGGATGTTGTCATACGACTAAGTCAACACATTTACCAGTCTGGCCGTAACATTATCACGGATTACTGGTTCACTTCGGTACCTCTAGTAAATTCTTTGCTCCAGGACCATAAGTTAACTTTAATTGGAACTTTGAAAAAAAATAAACCGGAATTGTCAATTGAATTTTCGAAACCGAAAGAAAGACCTTTATATAGCAGCATGTTTGGTTTTACCGCCGGAACTACCATTGTGTCTTAGGAAGTCAAGAACATTATTTCGATTTAAAGAAATCTTGGTCTCCTATATCCATGAAGAAATATTTTTTTAAACTGAGAAACATATTCTCTCAAGTTGAATTTGAATAAACGCTTCTTTTAAGAAAAAAAAATATTACACCAAGATTGTGCATATATTTCAATAGAAATAATCACATTAGCTCAAGAGAAGAAAGTATGCATTCTCTAGTCTGAGCAAAATTAATTTCGAAGCAAAACTGTTTTGGGTTTTGAAAGAACGATATGTTTACTTGGAACATTGTTTAAATTGTCTCCGTAAGAGAAATTAATTGTTTTCCTTTGAAGAGAAGCACTTTTCATTGAAACGCTTCTATTTGTATAAATCAAATAAACTTATTTACTTCATCAAAGATGAACTTATGCTTCTGTTCATAAACTGTACCTCTCATTTGGATGTATTTAGTTACTTGAATCCAAAGTATCTCATCTCTAATATGAACAGCTATAAGTGGTAAGGAAAGAAACTAAATAATACATTACGATTGGTTTATTTGAAGCAATTCACGAATTGATGCTACATTTTTTCCCTTTGCATATACCACCAAATCATCCGAATAGAGCATTGCTTTAATTCAAATCTGTTTCAAATCTGTTTCAAATCTGTTTTTCCGTTAACCAGCTGTCGCACCCCTACGAACGACAACCCTCAGAAGTCGAAACTTGTGATTAACGTGTGATTTTAACGTGTGATTCCTAACACAGGTTGGACGATAGCAAGTGAAGATCGATCGTTCAGACTAGAGCTTGAACCTCCGACCAACACGGCAGTCAATTCGAGTGAGTGAACAAATCACCCACGCCGAACCGCTTGGCTACCGACCGTAGTTGGTAGTTGACATTTTTGTATTAGTGCATTTATGGCAATTAAGAAAAGTGCCACACTCAGATTGGAGCCTTGAGGAGTTCCGTTTTGTTGTACTTTTAGTTTGGATAAATTTCCGTCAATTCGGACTTGAAAAATTCGGGTTTTGAGAAATTTGTTTATGAATCTTGATACAGTGTGTAACAACGACAACTCAACAGAGCCGTTTTTGAATATAAAAAGTAAGATTTTTAAAAAAAGCTCGAACACGTCGATTTCTAATTAAAGGGGGACACCTTTCAGACTAATCAGGGGTGCGTACTACAAAACGACCCTTATTTAGATAGGGAAAGTAGGTCGAGTGGCACCTTGTTTTAAAGGTCTTTTGAATACCTTTACATCTCTGTTAAGATAAAATTTTTGTAACGATTAGTTTTCGAGATAATTTGAAGATTTAAAGGTATTTTATTGAGTTCAACTCTTTTTAAAATAAACCAAATTGTTTTTAAGGTACAATTTACGTTCAGAACTTTCATAAAAAAATAAATTTTTGCTTTTTATGACAACCTGCTAATACGTGTCCATTTGATTTCGTAAAAAAGTAAGAATTATTTGTTTATTACGAGGAGATTTTTTCGGGGGATGGGGTTGGTTACCACCCTTACATTTCAGGTAAATTGAGTGGCACCTCCTTATGAAGGTTGCCTTTTGACGTGGATATCCTGCTGATTTCCTTGAATGCTGATGACACAGAAAAGTTTAAAAAACTGTTTCAGGGTTAATAAATTCCAATAATTGTTTTTAAAGCACACACAAAAAAAGGACCACCTTATAAGGGTAACTCACATAGGAAATTTAGAGTAAATGTTCAAAATGTGCGCCATTTTGCTCCATGCAATAATAAAGATTTTGTTCGAATTTTGCTCTTACATTATTCAACATCTGAGTTATAGCTCGGCATTCATCAATAATTCTAAGACGTAATTCATCCAAAGTGGCTGGCTGTGTAGCATAAACTTTAGACTTTAAATATTCCCACAAAAAGTAGTCCAGTGGTGTTAAATCTGGCGATCGTGCTGGCCATTCAATTGGACCTCTTCTGCCAATCCATTGTCCTTCAAAATGATTATTCAAAAAATTTCGAACCTGCTGGGCATAATATGGTGGTGCACCGTCTTGTTGAAACTGGATAAATTCATCTTGACATCTTGGATCCTGTTCAATTATTTCAACTATACGAGATTGTATTGCCTCTTCAAGAAGTTGTTAATACGAATCTTCGGTTGAATTTCCATCAATGAAAAATGGACCTATAATATGATTGCCTAATATTCTGGCCCAGACATTCAACTTTTGGGGATGTTGGGTATGTATTTCTGCGTATTGTCTTGGGTTTTCATCCGACCAATAACGGCAATTGTGACGGTTCACGCAACCATTTAAATAAAATAAGCTTTCGTCCGAAAAACAGATGTTATAAAGCACTCACTCACTCATGCCCTCACAAAACTCTTTTCTTCGGTCAAAATCATTCTCATTGAGTTCATGAACAAGTTTAATTTTGTTCGCTCTTTCCTAGATGGAATCCAGCAACTTCAGGGTATATTTAGGGGCAGAGCTCCATACATGATGACAATACTCCAAAGAAGGTCTGACCTCAGCTTTATAAAGCATCAGAAGTTGCAGAGGTGTGTATAGTTTTCTAGTTCGGAACAGTGTTTCAAGCTTCTGAGAAGCAGCTTTTGCAATTTGAGCGACATGATTGTGCCAAGATATATTGGTGTATTCATTGATGTACAATGAAAAGAGGTTTGGAGGCAATATGGATCCTTGAGGAACACTAGAGTTGATGGTGAAAGTATGCGAGTGATATTCATCGACGGCCACTTGCAGTGAACATTCTTTCAGGAAGTTAAAGAGCCATCCACAGAAATGATCCGACAAGCCATAGCATCGAAGTTTGGCCAGCAAGCCCTCATGCCACATACGTTCAAAGGCTTTAGAAATATCAAGCGCAACAGCTCTTGATTCTCCATGTTTCTCGATTGCGTTATTCCAAATATGGGTGACATACGATAGAAGGTCGCCTGTTGATCTTTGTTTCCTAAAGCCATATTGATGGTCGCTCAAGATGTTGAAGCCTTCCAAAAATTTGAGGATATGGTGGTATATGACTTTCTCTATGATTATTGATATCACTGCTAGCAAAGCGACTGGTCTATATTCATTTGGAAGATTTCTCTTGCCCTTTTTGGGAATAGGCTGAACGCGAGCAATCTTTCAACAAGAAGAAAAAACCCATTTCTTGTAAGACAGGTTGAAAAGTTTGCAAAATACTGGTGCGGGTTCATTTGCGCACTTTTTCGGGACGATGACGGGCAGTTCATCAGGGCCAGACGCCTTGTTTATATTGAGCTGTTTCAAAATTAGCCTGACTAGACGCTGTCGAAAAGTAATTTCCAGCATTGTGGATCCTAGTGTGGAAATAGATGGTGGTGCCTTTTCCAGAAAATCAATTGTGGAGTGGGACCCAAATTTTTCAGGTAGTAGATTTGCTTTTTCTGTGGCTGTTGTTGCAATTGAACCACCCGCTTGTATTAGTTGTATTAGTGTAGAGTTTTCATTAACTAGCTAGCTTTAGCTTTAGCTACCGACCAGAAGGATCTAAACCCGTTGGGTTTGGCAAGCATTTTATCCGTAATTCTCTGATTGTGAAGTTCTTTGCTTTCATTTATTCTGAGTTTGCAGCTGTTGCGAGCATTAACAAACCTAGTACGGTTTCCGGTACTGTGATTTTTGCGCCACTCCCGGTAGGCGAGATTTTTGAAGGCGACAGTTCGCAACTTTTGTTGAACCAAAGTTTGCCGTTAGAATGTCGTTTCATTGAAAACGGAATATATGCTTCCATGGACGATAGAATAACTTCCGTGACTTCAGAAGCACAAGTTGATGGATCTTTAGAGCTGAAACAAACATCTAGCCAGGGGAAATCTCGGACATGGTTTCGAAGATCCTTCTATTCAGCTAATCTGTAATCCAAACTTTGCACGGCTTCGATTGTTCCCTAAGATTTATTGGCAATTCACTCAACACTGAAATGAGTTTGTGGTCAAAAGATCCCAATGGAAATCTTACAGTGACTGTATAAATTTCTTTATTTGTTATTAGCATATTCTCCATCACGGACAGGAATCCTGGTTGGCTCATTTATAATCTGTTTAGGTCCGCTGCTCATTGCAAAAGCCTCAGCTTGAATTGGGCAATATGATTTATAGGCAAGAGAGAGAAAATTCTTCTGCAGATTTAAGTGTGAAACCTAACATGTGACTGTTTTTATATTACTATTAGTAAGTGTCGCTTGGTTTCTCTTAATTGGATTACCTAACCTAGTTCGTGTACAATTAAGGACAGTTAGCGAATGAGATAATGTAAATGTCTGTTTGTTGAGAACCTGTTAGGCTACAACTGATTTGACAGTTCGTCTGAGTCGTCAATTTCCCTTGTATTCAGAGAGACTGGTACCCATAATCCCTTTCGTAGTTCCTATGTAGACATACTCGCAACTTTAAGGAATCCAATATAACTCTGGGGTCTTTAGCTCACCATAGACTTTGTCTGATAGTTTTTGTTAGCCTAAATATTAGTTTCATGTCGTGTTTCTCTGAGATTCTGCCAACATAGGGAAGGAAAGCTTTTCCCTCAACCAGCCTAGCTGTGGTTACTTTGGCATTATCTCTTCAGAGTCGTATGGTCTGCTCAAATTCTCCTTCGCTGTTACCATTCCCTCTGAAGGCATTTTTCAGATGATTGAGTTCCTCAGGAAGACTCTTAGATTCACAAATACGTCATGCTCTCTCAACCCACGTTTCAATTATCCCTCTATTTTGTTGTCGCTGGTGGTTGGAGTTTTTGTTCAGGTACCTGTCTGTGTGTTTTGGTTTGCAGCACACTCTATAGCCCAACATATCATCTTCACTTATGGTCACAAGAACACTCAACCATCTTGCCATACCATCAACAAAGCGCAGCCAACAATATGATTCCACGGCCGCTTGTTGTAAGACCCGCACTTTGATAGTTACTTTGATAGTCGAGAAGGACATATTAGGCTTATTATTAGATTGTATCAGCATAAGGGTGAAAAATGGAAAGTTCCAGCATCACGCAATATCGGTATCGCGTCAATACCGTAGAAGTGCCGCAACTGGTTATATAGCACTCTTAGGACCAAGTTATGTCGGTGGATAAAGGCGCAGATAATATTTGCTGGATGTGCCGAGAACAAGTGCATTTCGGTCTCAGATGCCTCCCTGCAGGAGGCAGGAGTTCGGGAACCTCTATACCCGTCAAACAACTATGGTAGATCAAGGTGCTAAATACATCATCCTAGCAGGTCATGATTAACCCCTCACTTTACAACCTCATCCCACTCGACCTGAGGTACTTGGATGAGCCGAGGTCTTCAATGTTGTTGAAGAAAACCCCATGCATCGGTTTATCCTTGTGTTGTGCTGCGGCTTTTATATGGGCATTTTGTTGAACAGGTTTAGGATTACCGCGTTGAGTATCAATAATCAAACCAAGTTCATCAGCCGCTTGGACAGCTGCCTTAAAAATAAATGCTTCAATTACTACTCTTCTATGATCGTGGACCCGAACACCTAATGAATTCACGGGCTCCATCCGATACCATTCATTCATATAGAACTCAAAAGTCAACAGCTAATCTATTGTCGATAGGAGTATAACTGTGGAACGAATTATTTGAAAGGCAAACTCCGATGAAGATGAATAATTTGTTGGGTCTTTGAAACGAGTTGATTCAGCTCTTCCTGAATCCACTTCACTACTCTGAACGATAGGTACATTTCTTGCAGCAACTTTGTTCTTCCTAGACAGTTCCGATGACCTGATCTGTTGTAGTTGGTGTTGGTAATAGCCACAGATACACTTCTTCATTGGAGTTACCTCAGACTATGTAGGATGCTTTCGTCTACGAGCTGTACATTATCTTCGTGATTTCTATATTTTTCTCTTTTGAGATAGACTTTTGCACATATATCTATCCTGAATTCTGAGCCAATATCATGTCTGTCAATCCAGCTGATCATTCTAAGTCATGAGTTGAAAACTTTGGCCAGATGGTAGTGGATGCGTGGTAAAATTTTCACCAATAAATGTTCAGTTTATCTTGGCTGGAGCAACAAAGAACCCACAATGGATCTTTGACCGTCATTCGGATTTAGCGAGTTGCGCAGTTCATTGAGCTCGGACTATCAAAGCTCTTTACAGAAAGCTATTTGCGCTGAGACTGACTTATATAGGTTCAGAGTGGTTCGCGAACCAAGTTCTAAACATTTTCTGATTTTCAGAATAATCAAATCCACGAAAAAACTGTTTCAGAATCAGACACCGAGAAAACCCGACGAAAGCCCAAAGGCAGTACCTCACTTCAATTAATCCCGGCGATGACTTATTCGAGCAATCGAAACCGCTTTTCTCCGGGAGTAACCTCGTCTTATTCAGTAAACAGTTCGCAATCCATTCCGGAGAGACACACACAAAGAGACATAATGAGAAATTTCAACAAGTCTAATTTCCAACGAGACACGTTAATTTCGTGCTCCGTCCTAAACGCAAGAAGCAATTAATTCACTTTTAAAGTTAATTTATTAGTGTACACAGATCTACGAGAGCGCTGCCTAATCACCTTAATTAAAATTTTCAGGCAGGGGCGTATCTGGGGCGGTCATACGGAGGATGTGAAGAACAAGTATGGTGAACCTTTCGGAAAGTTTTTTGAATTCCAAAAATTTCATTTCATTTGTGATCCAACAATTTCAGTGTTGAGTGAATTACCGATTAATGTTGGGGAACAATCTAAGTCGCGCGAGATTTGGCATTACAGATCAGCTGAATAGGAAAATATTCAAGACCATTTCCAAAAATTCCTCTGTCTAGATGTTTGTTTCACTTCTCGTATTTAACAGCTTAAAAAATGTTTTTTTTTTTCTTATTTCTAAGCTATAATCAAAATTGTAATAGTAGGTACAATATACTTCAGCTATGTACATTTAGCTATAAGAGCTATTAGAGCTATTAGAGCTATTAGAGAAAAATGTAGATTCAAAACATTAATTTAGGTAGGGGCTTTGAAACTTCTACATAATGAATAAATGAAATATTGTGTTTTAGATGCCTCAGACGGAAATGGCATGGACAATAGTATCACATAAATATTTTGAGGATTGGAACTTTCCAAACTGTCTCGGATCAATCGACGGAAAACATGTGGTTCTACAGTCACCATTCAATAGCGGTTCGGAATATATCAATTACGAATGCACTTTTAGTATTGTCTTGATGGCATTAGTAGATGCTAATTATTGTTTTTCCTACGTTGACGTTAGCTGCCAAGGACGAATAAGCAATGGAGGGGTTTTTCGGAATACTTCCTTGTTCCAGAAGCTTTCAAATAATGAATTGAATATTCCTTTGCCCAAACCTATTTTTCCAGAAGGATCAGCTCTGCTCCTTCTGGAAAAATAGGCTGATGATGCCTTTGCTTCAAGTGAC
Organism: Leptinotarsa decemlineata; assembly: GCF_000500325.1. NCBI lineage: Eukaryota > Metazoa > Arthropoda > Insecta > Coleoptera > Chrysomelidae > Leptinotarsa > Leptinotarsa decemlineata. The sequence goes on along the minus strand of NW_019292906.1, from coordinate 9,821 downwards.
CATATTATGAAACCATATTCAGGTACCCACTTGAAAAATAGTAAAGAAAGACATTTCAACTATCGACTATCACGTGCCCGGCGAGTAGTAGAAAATGCATTTGGAATACTGGCTGCAGCATTCCGAGTACTAAGAAAACCAATGCTACTCCAACCAGATTAAGCTTCCGCTGTTTTATTGACCTGTACATTATTACATAACTTTTTAAGAAAAAAAAATCGTCGTCATCAAACTACACACCTCCAGGTTCCCTCGATAGTGAACAAGAAGGGGATGTAGTTCCAGGAACATGGCGACAGGAAAATAATAACTTAACCTCATTACTGATAATCCAAAAAATTCCAAGAAAACCTGCACTTCAAGCAAAAACTGTAGAGATGCATTTGCTGAGTATTTTGCCACAATCGAAAAATTACCATGGCAGGGCATATTGTTAACAATTTTTAACTGTGTTGTAGTAGCAAATAAAAAATAAATGGGGGCATTAACGAAAAGCAGTGTATGAGTATTTTAATGGAAATTGCATATTACAAAATAATTTTCATTCAGTTTCTTTAAAACAACTTAAAAAAACAGAGTTTAGTTGAAAATTTAAATTTACTTACATCTGTATCAGTTGTTTTCCTTGAGATATAGACTGGCTGCAATAAACTCGCCATCTTTTCTTAAGCATGCCAGTTGGGCTTATAGATATCATCAACACCAGCACCTGATTTCATACCGGCCTTTACCTTGCTCAGTTGCTCGCGGAATATGGCCATCAACGAATCTTCTTTCTTTTTCTATTCATTTATAGAACAATCTGCACTAAAGCAAGATTCAATGTTTTTCCACGCATCGTGAATTGTGGTTTGGATTTTTGGGATTCCAAAAGTATGTCCTCTTTTTGGTAGAGATCCAAAAATTCATTCAGTAATTCGTTGTTCCACTCCATTACCTACTCACTCAAGCACAAGTTGATACTGCACTGGTTAGACAAAATATTAACAAAGGAGCAACGCAGCGTCTGGGAGCTGTCACGGAACGCACTTCGCCGAACTTCGCGTCCTTTGATTCGTGCTATTTTACCGACAATCAGCGGGAAAAACTATATACTACTACGAAGTGCGAAGGTTGGCCAAAGTGACCTTCCCAGACCCTACGCGAAGTGTTGGACATAGCGAAACTTCGCCGAAGTGCGTAGCGTCTGGGACCGGCTTAAAGATCCATATACTTGTGCTTCTGAAGTCACGGAAGTTATTCTATATTCCATAGTTGCATATATTCCTTTTTCAATGAAACGAGATTCTAACGGCAATCCTTGGTTCAACAAAAATAGCGAGTAAGCTGTCGCCTCCAAAAATATCGCCTACAGTGGCGCAAAAACCCCAGTGCAGGAAACCAAACTAGGTTTGTTAATGCTCGTCACGGCTACAAACTTAGGATAAATGAAAGCAAAGAACTTCACAATCAGAGAATTAGGGATAAACTGCTTGCTAATCCCAACGGGTCTAGATCTATCTGGTCGGTAGCTAAGGCTGTTAATCAGAACTTCACAAAATCCACAATTCCACCACTAACACAAGCGGATGGTTCAATTGTAACAACAGCCATAGAAAAAGCAAATCTACTGACTGAACAGTTTGCGTCCCACTCCAAGTCGCCGCTTTATTGCCGATATACGACCACAAATGTTGGAAAAAAGTTATCAAAAATTGGACCTCCAGATTAGAGTACGACCGAGCCAGCCGTGGCGGTCATATTTCAATTATAATGCCAGAAGATTATCTCATGCCAATTTAAAAAATTCATCTTTGTTTTATTCCATTACAAAGTTCTAGACCTCTATAAAAACAACCTATACAAGTCGATTTGTTCCATACAGTAGTTAGGTTAGGTTAGGTCCGAAGTGAGTGGGTCTATTCGTTAGGTTGGGTTAGGTCCAAAGTGAGTGGGTCTATTCGATCCTCCACCGCAACCCGCAAGGGTTTATTGTGGCTAACACCTATTCACACTTGGCCGAACAAACCCAGCTTCTTAACTCTAAAAACTTGATTCGGTCCCCAGCGGGGTAGGCACAAAGTATGTGCTTGGCTGTTCCATCATTTTCCAAACAGAGCTAAGACACACCGTCTTCCGACAGTTTGATAAGACTTAAAATTATTTGTCAGCAACCAATCGACTATATCGTCAGATTTTTTAATTTCGTCCAATTTATCCATAATGGATGGAAAAAAAAACTTACCGAAAAGTGAAACCCTGAAATCACCTTGAAATTGAAAGAAAACACTTTAAAAATACATTAAAAATATTACCAAAAAGCACTGCTATAATACAATACTGCCTGTTTTATACACAAATAACAAATATTATCAAGAAACACTAAAACGATTTACCGAAATATTTTTCAGTTCCGGTCCGTCAGGGCATCCCGTCCGAATAATTGAATAAAAAACAAACGCAGTCGTACACTAACAGAGACCAACTGGAGGCTAGCCTCCTCTAACGCTATAATTTCTGTAAAAAAAATTACAAATCGGGACGTATATCGCTGGTTGGATCGCTCTCGTGGAGCCTGTGTAAAGCGGTCGGAGGCTTGGCTCCCTTGCAACGTATGGCATTTATTATTTCGGGTTGATGGTTTATTCGTTATTCGTTCATGGGCGATGCGTTTGAGTTTTGTTGATGCAGGATAGTGTGGTACGTACTACGTAGTGAGTGATAGTGTTTTTCGCGCATATTACCTATGTATTTATTTGTTCTTAATTTATTGCGATGAATAGCCTCAAATTTTATGGGGAGGCTAAACCTCCCTTGTCTCCTCTGACGAGCCGCCGCTGGTTCCTAGGCAGGCATATATCTCTGTTCTGGGTCTGCGACTGAAAACACCTGCATCAGAACCGGAAGGTGTTTTTGATCCATCTGTGAACTAACAACTATCTGCTCCTAATATTTCCTTCTCCTGGAGGATCCAGTCCTCGTTACTCGACAACAGTATCCATATAGTAAGCATGATCCTATTTTGGTGGGTTTCCGCCTATGGAAAGTGCCTGGGAGGCTCATCGGTCTCCAACCACTATCCTTTTTTTGACAGCTTACAAAATGGGCGTCAGATAAAAAAGTGTCGCCAACTAACAGTTCTTCATTTCTATAAAGAATACTCTTCATTACTGATTTAAATGGCGCACTTCAAATTAATTAAATAACTATTCACTTAGGTATATATTACAGTTTCAAGTAGAATCACAAAAACGGACCAAACATTCGAAACAACCCAATAAATATCTACTCCTAGAAATCTCTAGTAACCTCAACAAATAATTTTAACATGAGCAAAGTCTGGCAGTTGGCGGAACACAATTTTCCCTCTACCTCATAAATGAACACAAATAGCTCAATTACGAGATCGAGACCGACCGCATTCTTTGGATGTCCTTAGGCGTCCTGAATCGTGCACCTAATAATGCCCGCCATTACTAATTCAACACTTAATTTGTGAACGCAGCGACGTAATGCAGCCTAATATTTAACTAATTGTTTCAGTCATTATTGATATAGTTGGAGAGCTTTCTGGAAGGCAAACAACGGAGTTTTTCCAGAAAAGGGAATGGAAGTAAGGTAGGGAGAATCGGTTAATTTTCCACTTCGGTGGAGGAAATTTTGGTCCAGCAATTTGCGTCTCCGCTCTCAATTTAGATGAGAGGTGATAGAATGTCCATTTTCATCAAATGACTAGGCTGCAACAGTTGACACTCTCGAAATGAAGCATGGCGTTTTGGTTGACTATACTTATCATTACACATGACGATCCAATACAAAAATGGTCGTTTTGGTTGCGCAAAAGCAAAACAAGCAAGAAAAATCTCCCAAATAACTATAGAACCAGTCGCTATATCAAAAATCACGGAGAAAGTCGTGAACCACCATATCCTCCAATATTTGGAAGGCTTCAACAACTTGAGCGATCATCAATATGGCTTTTGGAAACAAAGATCAATAGGCGACCTTCTTTCGTATGTCACCCATATTTGAAATAACGCAATCGAGAAACATGAAGAATCAAGAGCTGTTGCGCTTGATATCTCTAAGGCCTTTGACCGTGTGTGTCATGAGGTTTTGCTGGTCAAACTTCGATCATCTTTGTGTATGGCTCTCTAGCTTCCTGAAAACACGTTTCTTGCAAGTGGCTGTCGATGGATATCTCTCGAATACTTTTACCATAAACGCTGTTGTTCCCCAGGGATCCATATTGTCTCCAACCTTTTTTATTGTATATCAACGACTTGGAAAACCAAGAATCCAATATATTGCTTTGCTGATGACATCACATTTCGTTTAGATTCCAGGACATCGGCTACGGAGGCACATCTTCACCGGCAGCAGGAGGTTGCATATCTTAATCTAGAAGTGATCTCGAATTGTGGCGAAACTAACTAGGTTCAATTCAATGCCACAAAAACCCAGGCATCGGTTTTCTCCTAGAAGATAAATATCTTCAAACCGGATATAATAATGTCAGGTCAGAGAATTCCGCTTTCTGCTTCGATAAATTGGTTGGGGGTTGAAATGGACACATATATGTCTTGGCACAGTCATGTCGCTGCACCTGCAATGGCTGCATTTCAAAAGCTTGGAACACTGTTCCGAACCAGAAAACTGTACACACCTCTGCAACTTTAGATGCTTTATGAAGCTCAGATCAGATCTTCTTTGGAGTATTGTCCTCATGTATGGAGCTCCGTCCCTAAGTATACCCTGAAGCTGCTGGATTACATCCAGAAAAGAGCCATTCTTCTGATTGGAGACGCCACCATCACGTGCAACCTTGATAGCCTGGAACATCGACAAAGGGTTGGAGATTTGTCTCTCTTCTATAGATACTTGAGGAGTTCAAGTGACTTGGCACATTTGATTCCACCAAGAGCGGTACATATCAGAAATATGCGACGAACTGGGAGGTTCAACTCATCAGTACCCTCGAACTTCACTGTTTGAGAACTCTTCCATCTGAACAACTGCGTTCATGTGGAATAAACTTCCTGAGAAAGTTTTTCAAAATGGATTCATTCTCCAGCGATTCAAATAGTGCTTGTTTTTTCATTGAAAAAAAATAAGAACTATTTGGCCTCAAAATCTTGCTATCGAAATAATAATTTTTTCAAACAGTGGATTGTGAATCTTAACTTTTTAGTATTCAGCCTAAAGTTGCCAGCGCTAAAAATTCTACAACAAAGCAAATTGTTTTATTGCATTATTTCCATTTTAGGTATTGTTAACTTATCTTGTTTGAGTTATTTGGTTTTTCATTATTCTCAAGGGTCTCCCAATCTGGGTTTTTCAGTTGGTCTTCTAATGCATGGGTCTCTAATCCACTTATCCTCATGACATTCAATATTCTCGAATATCTTTACTTGACCAACCCATATATTTAGGCCTATTTAGGCATTGCTTGTCCACAAAAGTTAATATAATTCTTGTATGTACCAAGTATTTATACTCACGATAAAATAATCGTGTGTCAAAACAAGAACAGACCTCAAAACGTGCCCTTTTCTATCGATTGTTCAAAACATTAGGTACCGACTTTTCGAGATTTTTAACTTCTCTAATACGTTTTGAACTATCAAAAATCGCACGGGAACTGTCGCCCAGTTCTTTCTTCATCTCAAGCAGCGTTTGTCTCCTCTAAAAAGTAGTCGCATTCACTTTCCCAGCAGAATAAAAGTTTCATCTACAGTTTCGGATTCATTACGTCAAATTGCTCCAACAGAGCGTTTGAAATGTTAACTCGAACACGTTTTTTGTCTAACGTGAGCAAACGCGGCACCTAATGCGCGGACATCTTTCTTATATCTGAATGTTGATTTATCATGCAACAAACACGTTCTTTCGTTATGTTTATGATCTCTGTTATCTCTCTCACCAGTATTATTTGGTGAACTTTGGCAGAGTATGCGTATTACCTTCCAAAAACTAATATTAAAAGACAGCTCGATACTCGAACGTCCACTTTCATAAAAACACTCAACTCACTCAAACGACTATTACATAACACGAAGAGATAATCTGAAAGATTGATGAAGCTGAGGTTTTTGGAACGTTCAGTAAGAGACAAATTTTGTTCGTCGAGCTGAAAAATGTTGCAGATGATTAAAATACAGTAAAAAAAAAGTTTTTCCAAGAAACATAACCACGAATTGGAAAGTACTTTTTGCGCACCCCTCGTACCTTAAAAACCACTGCACCACAGGCGGTGGCACGTATTGCAAGCATGAGCAGTGGGGTATTCAGGGGCTCCATCTCTGAGTACAAACTGGTGCAAATATTTGCACAACTCCGCTCACAAAATTAAGTGGAATTGAAATGGACTCCAAAGGTAAACTGACGTGGAAGAGCTGAATATATATGGGGGAAAGTCGAAATGGGGAGTTGGCGAGTCGGGGAAATTGATGTGATGCAAGTTGAGACGGTTGAAGTTTGTTTATGAATTGAGTGAGGGATAATTGATGTGGTTATTTACGTTTTATACTCTAAGTGCTGATGAAAAATGTATGAACGTTTAGCGTGTATGTGTCTACTTTGGGGGATTCTAACGTCTTCGTGGATATTTGAATAAGGTCAACATTGCTAGACGTAGAAACGGGATTTTAACGAATTTCGATTCGTCACACCTGATGGTTATGATTTTACCATAAAGAGTCGAAATGTTTTCTGTAGAACATGATTGTTTGAGTTCAAGTATAAGTGAGCTTTGGATCATACTACATGGGCTGAAAATTCTTGGGCCTAACTCATAGATGGCACTAGTCTTATGGCATTCACCATTTCTTCAGTGAGTCCTAGTAATGAATCTGTTGAAATTTCAACTCATAACTCTGTGAGGTATTGTGCTACTTTGTTATTTTCAAAGCAATGGATCAAAAACAATTTTGTGTTTTGATTTTACACTGCTTCCTGATGAGAAAATACCGTTCAAGCAAAGCAATTACTTGAACAGTAGTGTAGAGACTCCAGTCCATCAGAAACAATAATATAACATTGGTTTGCTGACTTCAAACGTGGTCGTGGAGTCACCGATGTTCAGAATGCAGCGGACGTCCAAATGAGGCAGTAACACCTGAAAACATAAATAAAATCCACAAAATCATTTTGAATCATCGAAAAGTGAAGTTGCGTGAGTAAGGTGACATTGTGAAGATATAAAAAGAATGTATTGGCTTTATATTGCATGAGCTTATGACTATGAGAAAGCTCTGTTCAAAGTGGGTGCCGCGAAAGCTCACTGTTGACAATAAACAAGAACGTCTTGATGAATCTGAGCAGTGTTTGGCCATGTTTAAACATAAGATACAGGAATTTTCGCGTCGATGTGTGACAATGGATGAAACATGGATCTATCAATTTACTTCGGAATCAAATCTATCGTCATCTGAGTGGAGAAGTACTGGTGAACCTCGTCCAAAGTGTCCGAAAGCACAACAATCGGCTGGAGAGGTTATTGCCTTGGTATTTTGGGATGTGCCTGGTGTAATATTCATCGACTATCTTGAGCAGAGAAATACCATCAGCAGTGAATACCATAGAGCCTTATTGAAGCGTTAGAAGGCTGAAGGAAAAAGAGAGCGGAAGAGGCAGGAGTGGCAGCAACTATAAGTGTACCCTCCTCCTCCCTCACTCCACTTCCAATAGCAAGGGCACTTCCTGCAGTGGGCGCCAAGAGCTCCGCCTTGAATAAAGGCAAGTAACCGGCTGCCCCTGCAGGGAAGCGGCCTCACTTGTGCACCTCCACGGAGGGAACCCCAAGAAGGTTGAAGAAGCCACGTAATGACCGTAATGTCGCTGCACCTCCAAAAACCTTCGCGGAGGCAGCCGTGCGACACCTCAAGGTTGCCAAGGGAAATGTGTGTTCCGCGAGTCTTGGCCTATACCTGCCAATATAGAGGACATGTCTCCTAGTGACCTGTCCACCTTCTTGGAAAGAACAGGATGAACGATGACCTAGGAGGACAACTCCTCGGGAGGATATACAATGGGTCACATGTGGCCTAAGTGCTGTGGGCCTGCACTCACCCTCCCTACTCTACAGATACAGATACCACATTCGCCAGATTCGACTCCCAGCGACTACTGGCTGATCGTAGACATCACCTGTAAGAAATTATCGTGGGGCAAAAGATGAATCGTTCTGTTAACTAGTTTCGCGACCCAATAATTCTTCTGAAGAAAGCTTGGTTGAGTAACTGGATCAATTTTTTCTCAATAAAACAATTGTCGGCAAAGAAACAATTGTTATTTTAAGAAAAAATTGATCTTGTTACCCAACCAACCCTTTTTTAGATAAATCAGTGGTATCGAAATGTTAGAGTGATTGTTCATGATGGTTATCAATGAAGAATACGTTGAAGAATAAAGTGTTAGAATAAGATACCTTGTAGCGCTGTTGAGCAAGTTGTTGACGAGGTCTGTCAAAGAGATATAGACAGAATACACAATATCTCAAAGGTTGAAACAATAATTCATTCCACTACATGGCGCAGTCAGTAGGATCCCAAACTACGCTTCTCTGTTAATCGCTGAGGAATTATTCAGAGCTGCGAAAAGAGAACCAGAATATGTGTTGGTTTTGATGAAGATACTTATTGATGGGTTCAATATGAAATTTTTCCATTGCCGAAAAAAAGGTAGAGAGGAAACTCAGGTTGTCAAACAGTTTGTACATTATATCTGTTTTGATATGTTGACATTGAGAACATAATGTGATTCAGTGGATACTATTTTGGACTCATTGTGTTCATATCCTCAACTTGATAAACCAATAAAACGGCACCACATCGAATAATTCTGCCCGAATTCTATATGAAGAGTTACTTCTGTATCTGTAGAGTAGGGAGGGTGATTGTAGACCTACAGCACATGTCACCCATTGTACATCCTCCCGAGGAGTTGTCCACCTAGGTCATCATCAATCATGTTCTTTCCAGAAAGGTGGACTAGTGACTGAAGGTCACTAGGAGACATCTTCTTTATATTGGCAGCTGTAGGCCGGGACTCACCGAATACACACTCTCTTTGACAACCTTGAGGTGTCTCACGGTGGCATCCGCGAAGGTTTTGGAAGGTGCAGCGACATTACTGTCGTTGCGCGGCTAGTGGTTTCCTCCGTGGAGGTGCACAAGTGAGGGAGCTTTCCTGCAGGAGGAGCCGGTTCCTTGCCTTCATTTATGTGCCCTTGCTGTCGGAGGTGGAGTGGGGGAGGAGGAGGGTGCATTTATAGTTGCTTCACTCTCTTTCTCCTTTTGGCCTCGGCGCCGCAAATTCTATTACATCACGAGGTGATCTGCTAAGTCCAGCCTCATTCCAAGCGGTGGATTGGGGTGGACATTTGTGTTCATCCCCAGCCACCGCCTTAGATTGAGGTTAGCACTTCTGTCCAGCCTCGGGATTGGTTTTCGTTTTTGTCGTTTCTGTTGTTTCATTCTTGTGTGTTCTCACGAGTAGCACGGGAAGAGTTGGTCAGCTCTGGCAGAGCTCCGCATTACCAGGGGTAGGCTGATTACACCTTAGCTTGGGTAGGCTGGTCCACGGTGGCATGTTTTGCGAGGGATTTTGGGGAGTTTCAGTTCCCCCCGCCCAAAAGTTACTTGTTCTTCTTGAAGAAATTCTTGTTCTTCTTGAAGAAAGTCCTGTATAGCTAAGACAACAGAAATCAGTTTGTTACAGTTATAAAATCACCCTTCATTATAAAAGGAACAAAATATCTTAATATCATTTTTTAATTATTACGTATCATCATGTGGAAGCCAACAGTAAAAGTAATCATCGTTTTCCCGCTATCATAATTT
>NW_019292905.1:24125-57003 GCF_000500325.1 Leptinotarsa decemlineata | reverse complement strand
CAAACAAAAAAGTTAAAAAAAAAATCAACAAGAGTTATACAATTTCATACAACCTATTTCTAAAACTAGTAAGATTTTGGAAGAAGATATCAAAGTCATATTGTACATTATTATAGGCATTACATTTAATGGAGCATTTTGATAATAATTTGTTCTTGCCGATTCAATATAAAATGTACGAAACGATCTAGTTTCATAAGCAAGTACTTTGAAATTGATTTTTGATAGAAGACAGAGATCATCCATTGAATTTATTTGATGATTGTCAGACCAATGATCACTTATGGTGCAGTTCCCTGGGGGCCTAAGGCTTTACAGAAAACGGCCCAAACGAAGCTCCCTGGCTTACAGAGACAGGCTTGTCTGGCCATCAGTGGTGCCATCATTACCACACCGTCAGCGGCCAGCAAGATCCTTCTAGATCTACCTCCTCTCCACATTTTTCTGGAGAGAGAGGCTAGATGGACTGCATATAGACTTGTGCACATTACCAATGGGGAATGTTCCTCAATTTGGGTTATTACAGCAAATGCAAGTTTGAACAAAATAAAGTTGAGTGTAATTCATGAGTTTTTCAAATTCACTTCGAAAAGTATTCAAATTGATGTTTCAAATGTTGGGTTTTGATTGGTGTTTGATTTGTTTCTTGAATTTTTCGGTTTTTTCCTTCTTTAGTGAGTTGTGGTAGTACTTCCAAGTTTTTTTTTAACTCTCTACTAAGAAATTATCCAAAATACTGATGTCGAGGAATTCAGACTCTAGTTTGAGAATAAAAGTAATTCTTGATGGTATAATTTTCATATATCTTTACTCTTGTAAAGATTTCAAAAACATCAAATCTTCAATTTATGTTTACAATGCATTTGTGTATAGTAAGCTAAATTTCACTTCTATTATATGGTGTCCCCAGTACAAAACTTATATAAACCGCCTGAAAAACATCCGGAATAAGTTTATCAAATATATTTGTTTCAAATAAACTTTCAATCACAACGGCGACATTGAAAATACGAGAAAACATTTCAATATTATATTCCTATGAAGTAGAAGAATGATCTCTGATATTTCATTTTCACACATAGTTATCCCAAATTCTGTTGACAATGCCAGTATACTAAACCAAATTGAAATCAACATTCCCATCCGGCTAATAATAATAATAATCTTTATTGAAATAGGAAACCTAATATACATATCTATGAGTGTAATAATAACACTAGCACAATGAAATATAAAAAAAATGTATGTAAAAAATTTTAAATTTAAACAATTTGAAATTTAAACTAGCATGTAGCCAGACAATGAAGATTACATATAAATATTTCAGTATCATATGTTAAGTAACATTTAAATAGATAATGAAATATAGGTACATATATACATTAAATTATTATTAAAACAGTGATATTTGGTTTCATTACAGATACAAATACCCTAGTGAACAATTGAAAACAATAAATAACAATAAATGAAAAAACAATAAATGAAAAAACAATAAATGATAGCCAATAATGTCCCAAATAATTCCACATAACTGTACAATTTGTATTCTATTACTTTTTCAAAAATTCTCTAAGTGCTCTTTTAAAATCTTTTAAAATGGATATTTTTTTTATTTCTTCCGGTAATTCATTGAACTCGTGGAAGCCCTTAAAAAATAACGAATTCATGGTACTTCCGAGTGCCGGTCTGTTTATATGTATATTATTGGAATTTCTTGTATTATAATTATCAATGTTTTTATTGAATTTGATGTAATCTTTAAAATATTCTGGTGCCATTCCATTTACAATTTTGTATGCTAGAGGTCACTCAGAATAAACTACTTTTTCCACATACCATTTGAAGAACTAATTCGTCTCAAAATTCTCCTTTATGTAAAATTGTTCACAACACTTACAATGATCAAATTTATATTTTCTCTACATCCCATCAAAAATTAAAGACCATTTTGAAACGTCTCACGTAAGTACTAATAAACTATTTTTTGTCTTTGTCACCTTGATATTTATATATTTTTTTGTTTCAATTGAAGGTTTGAAAATATTATTTGAGTTTGAGTCGAAGTTAAATTGTTACTTTGATGTCAGGAGTTTAACAACTTATCAACTTATTATTATATATTATGTACTGATGTATTATTTTATAGTTTTATACCTACTACTGTGAAGATATACGAATTTTGTTTAATGTAGATTCTCTAGTGGACCTGGTGCCTGTTTGTATATTTCATGACCATTAAATAAATAAATAAATAAATAAATTTGCCATCAATGACGTATGTGTAAATTACTATACAGGGTGGGCCATCGAAAACTTGTCATGGAGGTTTTGGGTACTAATCTTGCATATCCGAAAAAACGCTCAGGCAGGTCGATTTTTATTGGGAGGGGGATATTTTTTTCCCATTTACAGCGTCGTCACTTCAACCCCAGAGCAGAGGGGTGAACAATCCTTGGAATTTTAATAGGGAATAGGGAGTGAGTCACACATCGTTTGAAAGATCTTGGAATTCTCTAAACAATGGTGTACATTTTTTTTNTTTCTGTGGGGTCATTTGAAAAGCAGAATTTACTATACTCCTCCTGCATCACTCAAAGATTTACGGCAACGAATCACAAATGCATGTCGCCAAATCACTCCAGAGATGCTCCACAATGTTCGAGAACGTTTCCAGCAGAATCTCTATTATGGCATGGAAGCTGGAGGTGCCCATTTTGAGCATATACTAAAGTGAGAATAAAATAAGTAAGTTCAACTCTAAATTCAATATGGTTCGTCCTAATTTAAAAAAATGTACACCGTTGTTTAGAGAATTCTAAGATCTTTCAAACAATGTGCGGCTCGCCCCCAGTTCCTTATAAAAATCGACCTGTCTGAGTTTTTTTTTCGGATACGCAAGATTAGTACCCAAAACCTCCATGCCAAGTTTTCGATGGCCCACCCTGTATAATATCCGCACAGAAACGTGGTTGTTTCCAATTTTCTTCTTCTATTTCTGTATTCAGATTGAGATTAATACAATTACCTGAAGAGTTTTTCTTATTTGTAGTAGTAATTAATCTTCAAAATAAAGTGACAGTGAAACAGATAACTGATATTAAACTCTTCTTTACACTGACCACAATAACAAAATTTAAATGTAGTATAATGTTCAGTGACAGAAACAGTAATTATAAAAATTCAGCTCACCCAAAACTTCTACATAATATCCTGAATTCCTCAAATTCTGATACATATCCCTGAAGTTTGTATGTATATGATCTCCATTCCAATCGAGAGGATCATTTTTAATTTTCAAGTTATCTCTGGGAAAATATCCAGGTGGATATCTCAGGTTGTGATACTGGTCCCAAAGTATTCTTTTATGCCTAGGAGGTGTTGGAATAATTTTAGCTCTGAAAGAGGACAATTTCAAGTGCTGGAGTTGAATTTTGAAATAATCAAGACATAGACACAAACCTTATAGGTAAATGGACAGTACTTTGACGAGGCTCTTGTTCACCACTACCGGGAGGTGATTCTACAACAAGAGAAACGTGACCTTGCGCCAGTCCCTCGTAGGTGGCTCCTTCTGAGGATACTGACAAATACACTGCCATCCAGCCTGACCAAGGCCACAAATGTTCCGAATGAGATATTGATATCTCCAACAAGTGACCCTGCTGAGGAGTGTAAGGATGCCATTGAGGTTTATTGACAATTCTCCCTGATACACCCAAACCATTCAAAATAGTTACATTGACAATGACAGGTACAGTGCCGTAGTAAAGTGGTTGTGTGCAATATGGCCACATGTAGGGGCATTCGTTGAGGTCTATGTAGCTGGGACTAAGACTCGCCTGAAAGAAAAAATAATCAGTGTAGTAATCGTTGAAACAGCACAACCACAATTTCATAAAACACAGTAATATCAGGAGGAATGGTTTATTCAGTTAACTAGTTTAGTGATCCAATACATTTTTTAGGAAAAAAGGTTGGTTGGGTAACAGGGTCAATTTTTTCTTAAAAAAAAACACTTGTTTTCTTTCCAACGTTTCGAATTTAATTAAATTCTTCTTCGGGGCTCTGTAACAATGAATTTTCATAAACATACCTTCCACAAAACTTATACGATTATTATCGTTTCAATTTCACAAGAAATAATGNAGATCTAACCAGGGAAAGAGATTACATAGCAGTGATGTTGGTGAAATAACGAGTGCTTCTCCTGATAAAGCCAAGCATCTTCATAGATTTTTGAATTATAGCGGAAATGTGTGATTTATAGCCAAATGTGGAGTCTAGGATCACACCTAGATCTTTGGTTTCAATAGCAGAATGATAATTTATACTATATTCGAAAGTGATTGGATGATGTGTTCGATGAAAGCGAAGAATTTGGCATTTGGATGCATTCAAACACATACCATTTTGCGAACACCAGTTAGATAGGCAATCTATATCGTTTTGTAGACACAATGTTTCAGCTTTACTTTCAATTATTATAAATTGTCGGCATATAGCAAAGCTTCGCTTTCATGAAAACAGCTGATTAGATCGTTGATAAAAAGGTTAAACAACAGTGGTCCCAATTGTGAACCTTGTGGAACACCCGATGTAACTACGATGTTATGAGAATAGTAATGATTAACTCTAACAATCTGCGTTATTTCTGCAAGATAGCTCTTGAGCCACTGCAATATTTGCCCATCAACACCATATAAACAAAGTTTGTGGATCAATAGCTCATGATCAACTTTGTCAAAAGCTTTGGAGAAATCAGTGTACATAGAGTCAACTTGCAAGCCCTTATCTACCTATCTTGTTACTTACTTGTAATCCTTGATCGTTGAGTAGCCTTGAAATCAGTATGCCGTCTTTGGGGAACTTTCGAATACTTGTACCTGACGCATAATAGATCTCGTGATCATTCAATTTAAAGTGACCCTCAAATACCCTGTCTCCCAACTGAATGTTCCACGAGCCCAATAAGTCATTTATGGCCGGAACATTAGAACCTCCTGTATCAGGCATCCACCACTGCCTGGTATTTTCATCATAGAATTTGACTTTTTTCATGACGGTCACATTGTACCAATCAGCGAATACTATAATGGAAAGTCCAGCATCAACATCCCTTTTCAGCTTCATTATTTCTTCAGGAAAGAATTCTTCTTCGGGGTCTACTATCAGCAATGTGCCGTATTTTGAGGCATCAAAGCAAGTGTACGGTGAACCTGAAAAAAAAACAGTTATGAGTAAACAAGGAGATTGCGGGTGCTGTATTTCTCGATATTGAAGGAGCGTTTGACAATGCTCTACCTAAATCTATAGGATCGTCTCTGGCTAGGAGAGGTATAGAGTCGACCATAACTGGCTGGATCTATACCATGCTGGTAAACAGAATTGCAACTACGACTCTTCAAGGCGAGGCCATTAGGTTCAGGGTCACCAGAGGCTTCCCTCAAGGTAGGTACTATCTCCCCTTCTGTGGTCGCTCCTGATGGATAGTCTGCTTGATGCCCTTGACAGAAGAAAAGAAAATCTGCAAGCTTATGCAGATGACCTTGTCATCTTGGCAAGGTCCACGTCGGGAAGGGTTGCTTGTAATATCCTCCAAAGCATGATGGACATTGTTCACAGTTGGTGCTTGAGGGAGCAGATATCTGTCAATCCTAGCAAAACTGTAATAATCCCCTTCACCAGAAGGAGAGAATTGGACGATCTAACGAGGTCATTCCATTTGGAACTCACCTGGAACGCTTCCAATCCTTCTTATCCTTTCCGATAATCCTCTGATGTAGGGAAGTACAAGTACTGGTTGTGGCGGCTTCTCTTTCTTGTGGAGCTCTTGCTGTCTTCTAGCTAAAGCCTGTTCTACCATCACTCTGGAGTAACCATTCCGTTGAAGATCATTTTTGATGATGCCTAGTTCCTTTTCGAGACCTTCCTTTGTATTGCAGATCTCGAAAGCACGGTCTAGTAGAGTCTTGATTATTCCTCTCTTAGCCGATTGATGGTGGTTGGATTTCTGGTTCAGATATTGTCCTGAGTGGGTTTTCGATATGCAGATGTTTCCCATTTAGTCCTCTTCACCAATACGTCTAAGAAAGGCTATTCTTTGTGGACTTCCTTCTCTTTTGTGAAAGTGATGAAGGACTTACGTTGTTGATGTGCTTCAGGAAAGTGTCTAGTTCTGCATTCCCATGGTTCCATATTATGAAGGTGTCGTCTACGTATCTCAACCAGACTCGGGGCTTCTTGTGAGCTTTTTCAGTGGCCAAAGTTTCAAACCACTCCATATACATATTGGCTATAACCGGTGAAAGTGGCGATCCCAGTGGCAGTCCCTCATCTTGCGTAAAGAATTGTCCTTCAATTGGAAGTAGCAGTTTCGTACACAGCATCCTAGTAATTCCATGATTACTTGTATCGGTAAGTTTGTTCTATCTTTCAGGTCCCCATCTTCGGATAGTTTCCTCTGTATGATTTGAAGTGCTTCTTCGACAGGAACGTTGGTGTAGAGGCTTTCCACGTTAAAACTGTTCAGTTGATCTTGCTCTTTGACTTCGATTTTCCCTAGTAGTTCAACGAAATGCCTTGAATTTTTCACAAAAGATGATGTTTTACCTTGCAGTGGTTTAATTATTGGTAGTAAAAATCTGGACAAGTTCTGAGTGGCTGAGTTTCTGAAGCTAATGATCGGTCTGAGCGGAACATCCTTTTTGTAGATTTTGGGTAACACCATCAAGATCTTACCTGCAGATAATGGAAATGTTGTGATGGATACTGATCTCTACGAACAGAAAATCGAAGAGGTGCTTCAGAAAGGAAAATAGACGGAGATCGTAAGAGACCCTACTGCATCAATTGAAAGGAAGTCGTACCAGACTTTGAAAAAACACCAAGTCTATTTTTCGGAAAAAGAGAGATCATCGCTAACACCCCACCACAACAAGCCCCCTCACTTGTATGGATTACCCAAAATCATCTACAAAAAGGATGTTCCGCTCAGGTTTTGGGAAAATATGCATACTCAATGTCCACAAACACTCAATTTTGGGACAGGAATACAAGGAGACTATGTTATAGAATTGTCTCTGGTCTGGATTCCTGGCCATAGTGGCCTGGAAGACAATGATGATGCTGACCTCCTTGCAAAGGATGATGCTGCAAGCAGCTTCATTGCACCAGAACCTGTCATCGGCATCACTTTAGGCTTTGCCAAACAAACATTGAATATCTGGATGGCAAGAAGATTTATGGACTTCTGGCAGAATCTTCCAGAATTGGTTCACTCACACCCTTCGAAGCTTGATACCAAACAGTTGTTGGACTATAGTAGGGATGAATTACGATATCTAACAGGCCTTCTCACGGATCACTGTCATTTGAATCTTCATAGGCAGAGACTCGGACTGTCGGAAGACACTGTGTGTCGCCTTTGTTTGGAAAACGATGAAACAGCAGAGCACATACTTTGTACCTGCCCCGCTGGGGACCGAATCGGGGTTTCAGAGTTTGGCACATCCGAATTCTTACCATATGACATACTCACCAAACAAATAATCGGCTTCGTTAAGAAGCTGGGTTTATTTGGTCGAGTGCAAATAGATGTGAGCCACAATAAACCCTTGCGGGTTGCGGTGGAGGATCGAACAGACCCACTCACTTTTGATTTACCCTAACCTAACCTGTAGGTCCTTTCTTCATCGATGGTAATCTGAATGCTGTCGAAAACCTAGAGCTACCACAAAATCAAATGATTCCAACAGTTCATCTACTTCCTATCGATTTAGGGGAGATTTGATTTCAACAGGTTACAAGTTACAATGCACGGCCAGTGACACAATTTAACGTGGTGCGATTACTTCTGACGACTTCCAAGTCACCAGATTTTTCTACGAGTGATTTTTTTTCTTTGGGAGTGTCTGAAAGGAAGGGTCTTACGGCATAACTTTCATTGACCTACAAATTTTGAAGAATTATGGGGGAAAATTATCCAATTTTGTACTAACATTACGCCAAATGAACTCAGAGATATGAGATTATCTCTGTATCACAGATTTGGCTATTGTTTGACATAATAAGGTGGTTTATTTGAACCTTCATTACATAAGGACTGTAGTTTTATCGAACTACATTTTACTTTACTTTTCAGAAGTAGACATTACGTTTCTTTGGTTTTTAAGAACATTTTCAGTTTATTTTTCTTTCAATTCGAAGCATGTATTTTATTATCAAAGCTATTATGGCAAAAAGAACAAGCAACTAATTTTCACAAAAGAAATTATTTTTTACAGTTATCTCCGCAAATAATTTCTTACAGCTTCGGTATAGCAAAGTCTCATCCTTAAAATCAGACATACCCACATTCTCTCTCTCTAACATTTTCATACTGACGAATTGCTTGCCGTGCTAGTGCGGTCTAACAGACACACGCATATTATGAATGGAGATATAAGAACGTAGAGAGGTTCAATCGAATAATGGTTAGTCCGTCCCGAATAAATCTCTAATTTCAAACTGGCCAACTGCTATCACGGACCCCGTCCAGAATGCATTGGCATTTGTATGTTCCGATATTTATTTTCCACATCTGTATAAATTTGAAGTTGCTATTCCAGGTATTCATACGTTGTGTATTTTTCAAAGATCGACGTTTCGCCATCATCTCAGATGGCAACCAAGACTTGTTGTCAATCGTTCTTCGTGAGTGTAATTGAGTTACACAACGGATGAACAGCCGTAAAAGCAAAAAAGAATGAGAGAGGAGGATAATCTTTGCTGGCTAGTTAAGAACAAAGCCTTGACATTATTTGGGATAGCTGCCAAAGCCCAAGTGTACTCTAATAACATTATGTTTCCAATATTTCGACAAAAGTTATTGTCATAATACGAGATGATGATTCAGATTAAAATTTTGTTTATGAGTTTATGACTCGTTGTTTCTTCGGGATATTCAAATTGTTCACTCCATCTGAAGTGACCCTCCCAGTCCTAATGAACCCGGTCTGTCGGTGGTCATCCTGACCAAATAAAATCCATTACAGCTTTTCATATATCTTCCAAATGAAAGACGCTGCACAGGTGCCTGCTATCGAAAGCGTTCGCATGTAATAAGTAGAAGTTATTAAACCTTCAAATCATTTTTGTAAACTTATGTTAATATTAATATATTGTGTCGACGAATTCATTTTGAGGCTAGACATCGCAGCCCTACGAATTCGTGGTGGACATAAGGGACAAACTGTTTAAAGTCGGAAATCAGGAAATTCTGCTCGACGTGCCTCTCAGCCTTATGACAGCGCCAAGTTGGTTATACTGGAAGATTCCAGAATCTCTCCCAAAACCGAGAATATCATTCAAGTGGAAATTTATTGACCTGGCGGCTTGGGCGCAGCATTGATAGAGCCATCCAACGGCTCTGAACCAGGAATTTTCCGAGCCAGATCTCTCATGGATGGTAACAATCAGAACATTCCAGTAAGAATAATCAATCCTAATAATAACAGGCTGACCCTCAAGAAAAGGAAAGTGATAGACACATACGAGCCGATTGTGAGAATTGCCAGAATCGAGGAAGAAGTCCCTCTACTGTGTGCTCAACAACCCGCAATGGGACTCATCGACTCTTTCAAAAAGACGTGCAGCCATCTGTCTGAAGAAGAACTATGCAAGGCCACCCGATTCGTATAGGAAGAGAACGATACGTTTGTGAAGGGCATAATCATTGGTAGAACGGATTTGGTTCAATATCTGATCGATACTGGCAATGCCAAGTTCACACGCCAACCACCGAGACAACTTCCCTTTGCAAAGCAAAACAAAGCTTTATCCATCGTTAAGGACACGTTGGAGGAAGGGGTAATCGAGGAATCAAACAGCCCCTGGTTGTCACCTGTTGTGTTGGTGACTAAGAAAGATGGATCGACCAGAATCTGCGTAGACTCCAGGGGGCTTAATGATGTCACCAGAAAGGACAGTTACCCTTTTCCCAGAATAGATGACACCCTGAACGTCTTGGCTGAAGACAGATGGTTCTCAACACTAAATCTGAAAAGCGGATATTGGCAGGTGGCCGTTCGCCCCGAAGATAAAGAGAAGACCGCCTTTTCCACCAGCGATGGATTATATCAGTTCAAGTTTATGCCGTTCGGATTATGCAATGCACCCGCAACATTTGAACGCTTGATGGAGTTGGTGTTGAGAGGACTTACCTGGAAAACATGCTTGGTGTATCTTGATGACATTATAGTTACCGGAAAAAGTTTTGACAAACATCTATCAAACTTGAGGAGTGTATTCTATTCTTGTTTCCACAAGGCTGCAGAATGCTCATTTGCAGATCAATCCCAAGAAGTGCTGCCCAGAGAAAATCAAGGCAGTACAAGAAGGTCCAACATCGAAAAGCAAGCACGCTGTAAGAATAAGTAGATGCAAGAAGCTTCCTTAGACTCTGTAGCTATTACCGACGTTTCGTGAAGGACTTTGGGAAAATTGCTAGACCGCTGCAGAGCGTGACTGAAAGAAGAATCCCCTTCGTTTGGTCCCCAGGCTGCCAGCAAGCATTTGGTGCCGTAAAGAGGCACCAGCGCACCGATCCTGGCATACCCAAAGGAGGAGGGCTTCTTTATACTGGACACGGAGTCATCCCAACATGGGTTAGGAACAGTATTTTCTCAGGTATAAGAAGAAAAAGAAGTCATTAGCTATTTTAGTGAGTCCCTGGGAACATTCGAAAGAAATTACTGTCACGAGAAAACAGCTCCTCGCTGTGGTCAAAGCGGTAGGTCTATACAAATACTTTTTATATGGCCGCAAATTCTTGATCAGGTCAGACTACTCAGCACTTCGTTGGCTCTTCAACTCCAAAACCCCAGAAAGACAGCTCGCCAGGAGGATCGAAAAATTACAAACTTATGATTTTGAATCAACATCGGCAAGGAAAAGAGTCACGGAAATGCAGATAGCTTCACAACAAAAAAACATGCCGGATATCAGGATGCAAATTTTGTCAACGCCAAGAGGACAAGGATGCCCAGTTACCAGAAGAACTTTCCACCAGACGTAACAATATAGCGGGCAGAGATTCCTTTATGGAAAGCTCTGATAGGGAGATAAGCTCCCGTACCTCCCGCTGCTTCGGGTTCCCTCTGACCCGGAGGGTAATAACCTGTAAGTGTCCCTTGTCCAGGGATACAGATAGAAGATGTGAGGTACCACCTGACCATGGTATGGTACGATCGTTGGTGACACTACCCTCATGACGAGGCAAGATATTATCGTGGCGCAGAAAGAGGACCCGGTCTTGAAAACTGTACGAGAATGAATTAACAAAGGAGTGAGGCTGGAATCGCAAGAGATCTCCAAGCATGGCCAGCTCGGAAATGGGAAAGCCCAGATGGAAGAACCCACAAATTCCAGATTATCCTTCCAAAGACGAGTATCACGAATATATTCGAACAGTTCCACGATGGTCACGCGGGAGAGGATTTCGGAGTAGATAGAACCCTAGCGACGAGAGTGCGTGAGAGGTACAATTGGCTCAAATGTTGTGGAGCCGTGAAAGAGTGGTGGTGTGAGCGCTGTGACCTGTGCTTTTCGAAAAAGGGTCCGAAGACAAGGCAAAGAGGAAAGTTGAAGTAGTACCTCAGTGGAAGCACTTTCGAAACAATCGCAGTTGACATTTTAGGACCGCTCCCTATGACCACATCCGGTAACAAGTACATTATGGTTGTGATGTGAGCAGAGGTCCATTAAGGGGTATTCTCCGGTCACGCTAAAGCTTGAACCACTGTAACAATGCCTTATCCAACTACTCAGAAGTCCTTATACGTTAGCATTTCAAAACATTGACATTGAACAGCGACTCGATCTTATCTTTATTCTTTTTAATTGTGGATATTGTAGAATGGAATATGCCAAACTCCTTCGCGAAGGCTGCATTTGATTCACCGGCTTCTTATCGGTGTAATATTGCACTTTTTTCTTCAATTGTAAAACACTTTCGGTTTACAGAATTAATTTTGTCGAAATTTATGAACTTACAACAAGTGACAAAGATTTCATACTGGAACCTCTGGCGTAAAATCAATCTATTAATATTTGTTGATAGTACCTATCAATAGAGGTACCGAAGAATACTATCTGATAGTAGTACCGGTCAATTGAGGTACCTGAGAAGAGGGAGTGCGCCGAGGTATTGGTGCACAGATTTTGTACACAAAACATTGCGCGACGTTTTAACCGGATGTAGTATCATGGAAAACGGTCGCTATAAGCAGTTGGTCGATTAAACCGGAGTCGTACTAAACGGTATATTTTCTCAATAACTAAATATGAAACTAAACTTGAGTAAACAATATCGTCTTATAGTTTCTGAAGATTTGAGATCGTGGGAAGTCTTCACCCCATAACTCATGATAAAGAGAAGATATCAGAGTCGATGGATCCATTCAATGTTTTCCAAAAAATATAATTCTTTGTCATTCATTGAATGGTGGAAAAATCTGTTCAGAAACAAGCTACCTCTGAAGTATACTGAGCTTATGAATTGGACAGAATTGAATAACTATTACCCAGCTTAGAGAATAGATTTTGGAAAATACTCCACCCACATACCTACTAAATATTGTCAACATTGATTATGATATTGATTTCACATTATTTTTCTCGTATTGAAATGAGTTGTGCTTATAAATCACAGTGAGCCGTTGATTGTTTGCCATCTTCATTTGTCATCTTCTGTTGTTGTATGGAGTTTAAAACGAAAATGATTCACTCAAACTCTGTTCCTTTATTCATAAGAGTGAATAATACCATTTACCTGGGTTACTTCCAATTGTTGCTGCCGGATTACCTGTATTGACCAGATAACCTGTGCTGTCCGCCACACAGTTAAAAATTGAAGTAATTTTCCAGAACATTGACATGAATGAAAAAGTGAAATATGACCATTGTAAAATGACAATGATGTATGTGAAAATACACTGTTATGATACAATAAGTATGTGAAATTACATTGGAATATTACAGGGAAGAGTAATACATTGTGAAATTACAGAGAAAATGGAAACATGCAGTGTGAATTTTGTATTATATATATGAAAACAATGGAAAAATTTNAAATTTTGGATTACTTTTGAGGAAATTTACTCAAAATATTATTTAAAAATACATTATATATGCAGAAATAATCCAGTTCATTTTTCACTGTTTTATTTTCATTTGTGGAGAAACACATAAGTTCATATGTTATTCTTCAATATATCAACGGTTTTTCTTCTACATAATTTATAATAGACTGTCTTCGTTACAACCACTGTTGTATTTTCACATGACATCACGTTGGTTATTTGTGGCCAACGTAATATTATGTGAATTTACACAAACATTTTTAACATTGCTTCCTTTGTCGTTATACATGAATTATCGCGTGCTAAGTTTTGCTTTTCGGGATGAGCCGTCTGTTTGATTTTGTGGAGTGATAAGATGGATATCCATGTTGCTGGTAATACTTGAGCGCCATCCCTCTTGTTCATACTGCTAAGTCGTTTTCCAATTTCGATAGCCTCTCTGATTGTTCGAGAGTAGGAGTTTTCATTGATCACTTGTGTTAACGAGTAAGTTGGGAATAACCTATTTCGAATCCTATTGTTGGATCCATTACGAATAAAATATCCTTTTTTTCAATTTATCGCTATAATGTCATTTCTTTTATTGCTACCATCGGAAACTGTACAGGTAACTTCCTGATAAATTTCAATTTCGTCTGATAATGTGATGGCTATGGAGTGACGACTTATATGATGCCAAGTGTTTCTCAGATGTTGACCAAATGGACAAGATTCCAAGACGTGAGGAAGGGTTTCAGTCATTTCAACAATTCCTTTCCAATCAGTTGTCAAGTCCTCTGAAGTTTTTCTTCAAGAATTTGCTAGAGTGTACTGAACCAAGAACGAAAAGAAAGGTAAACGATCGAAAACACAGGCGTTCGCGTTTGGTTTGACCGTTTTTCGTGCGTTTTCAATCGTTTCGCGTGCGTCGACGATCATTTTGCGTGCTTCTTCGATTGTTTTTCGTGCGTCGTCGATCGTTTTGCGTGCGCCTTCGATCGTTTTCGACCGACTCACTTATGTTAGTTGAATTTCCTGTGTCACATAACTATCTTTGTTCATCTACTGAAGTTATCTAATAATATCAATTAAATTAAAATACTTCAATTACTTTCCAATTTAACTAAAAATGGCCATCATCTAAAATTTTGAAAATTTTTAACAACTCTCATCTATGACAACTCAATCATAACTGAGCTGAATGTAACTACCACAAGTTCGTGATCCTTACAGCAGACAAGATTTTGCTGGATTTTTCCTGTAAAAAACGTGCCGCTAGATGCTAGACGAGAAAACAAGCCCCAAGTGGGTTCTACTGCACATTTTTTATATATGAGGCACTCTAATAACTCATTTTTCCAGGTGGCAAAGTGCTAAAATTGTATTTCACCGTTTTCGAAGATGCCCGACAAAATGCGACAAGATACGCCTGCATAAAATGGGGCTGTTTGGTCTGGTTCTCATTCATCGAATAATTTAAAAGTATCCGAAGATCGAAAAAAGTATTCGGTATTCGGATACTTNAACTAAATGTGAGGTTGTACTCTCCTCAGATATAATATATTTGGCCAGCGGTTTTTCCTATCATCAAAACAATTCTGATCTGCTCTTTTTGGTTTTCATCTCCCATTCTCATCTTCTCAATCGTCGCAAAACGTCGTCCTTTCATAGGTCTTTCAAATCTGAGAAAAAGGAAAAAGTCGCAGGACGGCTTTTTACACACAATTTGATGCAAATTCTTGATCTATTTTTTTTCAATGGCCAAAAATCGCCAAATACGCAAAACCTTTGTATTTTCATGCCTCTCGCCAAATTTTTTACCCATTTTTTTAATAGGGATACGAAAAACAAATTTCTGCAGAAACGATAAATAGAGAGCATACTGTATAAGACGGTTCATTTTGAAAGCCTGTAACATTACAAATCACAACTGTCATGTTAACCACGGTCATTTTCTTTGAATTATAAATTAATTTTCAAAGTTTTTGGTGCAAAGCTATTTTGATTTTTTGTTATAACCGAAAATAACTCAAAATTATACAGAATTGTAACAAAAAGTCAATATTCAATAATATCGAATCACGAAATATTAAAATAGAATCGGTATTTCTGTACAAACTCATTGATTTCTTGGAGGTTTTCTTGTCCAAAATAATTATTTCAAGTTGAATCTCCAGAAAATCAATGAGTTTGTTACAAAATGCCTATTTTATTTTGATGTTTTGTGATTTGATATTATTGGATATTGAGTTCTTGTTACAATACTGTATAATTTTGAGTAATTTTCGGTGTTAACAAAAAATTTTGAACGTTAATTTACTATTCAAAACAATTGACCATGGTTAACACCACAGTTGTGTAATTTGTAATATTACAGGCTTCCAAAATGAAACGCTTCATACAGGATACTGTCTATTTCTTTAGAAACATTTTTTTTTGGTAGACAACATTAAACAAAAATTGGAAAAAATTAAAACTCCACTTAGATGGCGATAACTTCAAATTCAGATGTAGTTTTCAATGCTGAACAGGAGAAGTTTTATTAGGAATAACTTTTTGTCGAAAAACCCTTAATAAATAAGTTTTCCATATGGTGCATACTTTGGGAATGACCCTGTATATGGACCATTCGAGAGAAAACTTGCTTCGACAAATCATTGAATACTTTCAGCGATACTTACTGGATTAAGTGCGGAAATTTATTATATTAAATAAGAAATCGCTCTAACTGAATTGTGAAAATCACCGTATCTATTTTATTGACTGATATTACTTGGATTAAACCCACACATTGGAGGTATCAATTTCTCGGAACAATATATTTCACTAATACATCACCTCGGTATCACTCTCCATTACAATTTATTGATGAATACACATCCGTACATCGTTCCGTGGATTGTATGTTGATATTAATCAACGTAATTCGATATCATCTATAGCGAATAAAAAAAATCGAAAATAACTTTCCATCATTCATTCAGCAGTCACGTAAAGCGAACCATCAATTTGTCGGGACATAATTCAGGTTGTGTATTGCTGGAAACATGTTATCCAGAAACCAGAAGGTCCTATTACCATATGTAAATATGCAAATGGTTTGTTGTTTAATAAGTTCGGGAAGTTGGGGTATTCGTGATTCGAGTTTGTGCAGCGTTGCTGGAGATAATATTGAGGGATGTTGGGATTGAATGAAAAAAAGGATGGAAAAATGTTACGACGAGAGTTTTTAATAATCTAGATGTATACGTGAAGTTCATTCCGAATTTTGATGAGCTGAAAATTTTCTGGAGATCTCATGGAACCTGAACTGTGACCGATGTTTGATTTCTATTATATAACAGTGAGTTTTTTCAAATGAGTCCTCGTCGTCGTCTTGAGTTCATTCAGGTTGGAGCCCAGCTCCTTTACCCTTTTAGCTGATTTTTGTCGAAGAAGGACAAATGGGTTCATGACTAAGGGGATATTGGCGTTTCGCACGAACCAAGGAGTATTCACAATCATCCTCATTAGTTTATTTTGCAATACCTCCTGAATGGAGATATAATATTGCGCCGCTTGTCCCCAGACGCTTGAAGCATCCATGATGACAGGCTTGAACATGTATTGTAGATAATAATCTTCTTCTCCAAACTCACTTTAGATTTTCTGTTGATCAGAGGATACAGACTTGCCATCCAACCCTCGATCTTTGACTTAACGCACATAATGTGCGGCTTCCAAGTGAGCCTACGGTCTATTAGAAGGCCGAGGTACTTTACCCGCGTTTGCCATTCAATCTTCACCAGAATGTNATTCAATGATATCAAATCACAAAACATTAAAATAAAATAGGTATTTTGGAACAAACTCAGTGATTTTCTGGAGATTATTTTCAAGAATTATTTTGGACAAGAAAATCTTCAGAATATCAATGAAATTGTTCCGAAGTACATATTTTATTTTGATGTTTTGTCATTTGATATTATTCAATATTGAGTTCTTGTTATAATACAGTATAATTTTGAGTAATTTTCGGTGTTAACAAAAAATAAAAATAACTTTTTACCAAAAACTTTGAAAATTATTTTCCTTTTCAAAAAAATTGACCGTGGTTATCACCATAGTTGTGTAATTTATAATATTGCAGGCTTTTGAAATAAACCATCATATACAGGATGCTGTCTATTAATCGTTTTGGCAATTTTTATTTTCGTAGTCTCCATTTTAAAAAAATGTGTAAAAAAAGAAAACTCAACTCAGGTGGCCATGACTTCTAGATGTATTTTTCAATGCTGAAAACCTTTTCTGAATAACATTTCCAAATTTTTTTTTAAATAAGAGTACTTTACCACTGTCTCAAAATCAAATATTTGAAGGCTCCTCGTATATAACATTTGTTATACTGTATTTCATTGGTGCATGTTCAGTTTTAGGGGATGCACAAACTTTCATTATGAGTAACTTTCAGTCGAAAAACCCTTAATAAATAAGTTTCCCATATGGTGCATACTTTAGGGATGACACTGTATATTCAAATACAACTTTTCAAATACAAATTGTTGAACATCAAAACTGAAAGCAAGTTTAATTTCATTCAATTTAGTCATTTACTATTTTGACTACTTTCTACAGGGTGTTCATTAAATATCCTATTCTGAGGATACTTTGTCTTTTGATGATTTTTCATAAGGCGCTTTCTTCCGAAGATACGGAGCGAAATATAATTTCGACAATAACAATTTTGGTAATTTTAACATTATTAACGTAGCCGAAATAAAAGTATAGCGTACTACACTGGACCTACAAAATCTAACAATTCCGTTGGTACCTATCAACAACATTCCGATTGCTAAAAACGGCTGCAGACATTCAATTTGAATAGTATGTCTCGTAAATGATCCTGGTGTTTTTGAAAGAGTTCGGGAGTCGATGAAGAGAAGTTCTTGTGAATTAAGAAACATTACATGTAATTTTTGTTAATGAATTGTTATAAACTACCACTGAAAAATAATATGCCGACGCCTATGTCTAGGCGGGAATTCCTTCTCTGTGCTGTTTCAACTAGTTTTGGAAATACTTTACAAGGAAGTATTCATAAAGTTCAATATTATATGCCCAGACACATCGAAAGTTTCTGGCAAAACTTGGGGTTTAGTTCCCAAACAAATCTATTTTATTCATTCATTTATTTATTTGTTTACAAACTCTACAGACCATGGCCCATTTATAGAGTAGGAAATAGAAGTAGGAAATACAAATAGATTTGTCAATACAACAAAATAAAAAAAAATATTCAACAACATTTATTTATTTATTTTTATAATACATCCAACAGGCAAAGGCTCATTAAAAGAAGTATACCTTAATATTTACTTAGGAACTAATCTATATAAACTATTTCTGAATTCATGCAGATAGGAAAAATAATTCTATTTATTGTATTTATTGACACTTCGGCACATAGAGGTTGGGTACATTAATGAGGAATGTGACATTTGATCTGGACGTATATCGAGGGATATTAGGATTAATTTGGGGCAATAGAGTTGGTGAGTCTATGGCACCATTGATTAGTTTATATTTGGAAATAAAATTTATTCAGAAGACAAATGTATTCATGATTCCTTATCGGATAGTTTCCTGGTTTCTTATACTGAGCAAAGCATCAGTGTATTAGGATTCTAGACAGAACCACAATATTCTAGTTCACTACGTACCAAACGATAGTAAACCGACCGAATACATTCAAATGATCTGAACTCTCTGCAATTTCTTATTGCAAATCCCAGCGACTAGCGACTTAGAAACTCTCTGAACAGTACTTTCAATGTGCGCATTAAATGAAAGTCGATATTAGTAATTGTATAATTGGACTGTTACGGATTCAATATTTGAGTAAATGTTATAATTTCACATTTTCCAACATTGAGAAAGAGTTTATCCTCAATACACCTATTTTGGAGTGAGTTCAAATCCCTCTGGACCGGCCATCATTGATAATGCCCGACGGCCCGTGGTCCATGAAATTAGTCAGTGTTTGAGATAGCTTGAATTTATCACTTGGACCAGGCAGTATGATTAATTATCTACTTGTAGCCGGGCAATGTGATGAATTGGTACTCGACAAACCTCGTCATAGCCAATGTCGAAGTAGGTTTAAAATCAGTCTTGCCATCATTTGACGGGTTAACGGAGATAGTAAGTGAAGATAACCTTGAGGCAATGTTGAAAGATGGTGATTCCGGTGAAGGTCAAAACGTAATTGTGGACAGAGCGGATGATGCCGTAAACGAAGACATCGATAACATAGATGAAAACTCAGCCGCGGTTACTGGTTCTATTTCTGTTACTAAACACGATATTTTAAACCAACTGTACTCCAGAAATGAGTTCACTGTGTGTAAAGAAAAGTTCATTTCGATCGACGATGTTCCAATAGTTGATATTACTCTTCGAGAATGTGCTGGAAGAGACTCTCATTTTGATGGACAAGGCTTTCAGTATTGTAACTGTAGTGGTGACTGCAATTCAAAACGTTGTAAATGCAAGAATCAAACATTCTTTGCAATTTCAAATGTCACAAAGGCTCATCTTTCAAGAATAAATAATTCTAAAATAACTTTCTTGGGCAGTCCTTAATTATTAGCTCTTTCTGTTGATTTTTCTTAGTTTACTAATTTTTGAACTATTGTTTTTAAGTAATATTTTTAATGTATAAATCTGAAAATTTTGTTGTTTCTGTATATTTAATAGAATGATGATCAAACATAAACAAATTATTTGAAGTATCAACTTTCGATCATATTCACAATAACGAAATTTGAGGACTAATGAAATTATTTACCACAGAAATCTTTGGATATTACTGACTCACCACACGAATTTTTAACGTTCTATGCAAATAATGAAATATCAGATCAAAATTTGTATTTGAGGAAGTTGATAATTTATTCATTTTCTATAAGAATGGAGGCTGCCGGTTGCGATGTCTCGAATATACAATTCGATTATGCTGCCCTCATGTAATATGGTATACAGGGTGTAACTGAATAAGTGTAAAACATTTAAGGAGGTGATTCCTCATCGAAAAAAAGATAGGATCTTTCATATAAAGGAACTCCATTGGAGTATCCCTTGTTAAGATACAGCCCCTTAAAAGGGGTACATAAAATTTGTAAAACAATTTTTTTCACAAGCACTGAAAAAGTTACAATATTGAAATTGACCTGACGTTTTGTACCACCAAAACGACACTTAGCCAGTAATTTATTTGATTTACCCTATGATTGTAAGGGGTGGAAAACGCAACCCCTAAAATTTATTTCTAATGTAACTTTTTGTCTTATCATTTGTTTACCATCTAGAAACTCATTTCCGATAGCCTGTTTTATTCTAAACAAAAAATGTCTCCTGGGTTTTTTGCCCAAAATAAACCAGTTCGTAGCAAAAAATTATTTTACGAACAATTACAGAGATACATCGTCATAAAAATGTGAACTGGATTTATTGTTATTTTGTAGTTAGTACCTACATTAAATGATTAAAGAGTAATGAATAAATAAAACACACAACATGTAGAAATCATAGTAAATATTCAATATGTATAAAACAATATGCATAAAAACATATCCCTTCTGACGCCCAAAGGAAATTCCTCCAGCAGTACTGGATGCACTTCTCTTAAAAATTGAACGTATGTCTCACCATTTAATTGAGGAGGTAGACAATGAGGCCCAATTAAATCATCCCCAATAATTCCCAGCCACACGTTGAGAGCAAACTGTTCTTGATGGTTAGTTTCGACAATAGCGTGAGGGTTTTCATCAGCCCATGTAACTGCAATTGTTTGATTTTGTTAGATTTCATTCGCGAATTCGACACAATCAACCATGCATTATTATCAAAAATATGATCACATATAGACAGTGCGGTTTCACTGATTTGATCGTTCTCGTCAGTAAGAGGTCAACATAGATTGTGTCGTATCACAATATATCTCATTACACTCTGTGTTCCACAAAGATCTATTTTGGGCTCCCTACTCTCCGACATATTCACCTCAAATTCAATCAACAGCCTTCAGTACTGTGAAATATGTTTTTATGCTGATGACACTCTACTGTCTGCTGAAATTGGGACACTCAAGTTTTGTAGTCTAGATAATCACTTTTTTACTGGTCTAGATCTAATAACGCTACTCTTGTTTTTCTATCTTGAGTAGTTCACGAATCCAAATATTCATTAGGATGGAAATAACTCACCTCTGCAGAATCCATCTTGTTGCTCTGCTTTGTATCCCCAATCATATTTGGTACCCCGAAAAAATCCAGAGAAAAATGGAATTTCTGTTAGATGGTTGGCCTCTTCTCCTGCCTCAAGTAAAAGAACATTCCATTCTGGTATTTCAGACAATCTATTAGCTAAAACTGAACCTGATGGTCCAGACCCCACTATGATGAAGTCATATTTTGCTTTCGAATCTGAAAAAATAATATGGTACATTTCATGACGTTGAATGACTGAAATGATTTCCTAACGAATCGATACACTCAACAAGTGATGTATGGGGACATTGAAAATATATGCTGGTTAAAACTATTTGGATATACTCTGAAATGGGAATATATTTTTTCCATATTGGGAGCATCGTTTTCTTTTCCAAATTCTAATCATATATATTGGAATATTTTCTGCGAAGTGGTAATATTAGCCACAACAAAACTTCTCCTTATCATGATTTCACAAGCAAAACGTCGTCAGCCTGATAGGCCAAAAGCGGCAAATTACATAAAAATGTCAGACATGAAAACGTTGCCGATTATCGAAGAAATTTAGGGTGCATTTTAAAAACTACCTGCTACGAATTGATCATGCGCGCTGTGATTTATTACTGAAAAGTGGGGATACTTGGACTACTGCTTTTAGCTATACTGTGGTGACACATCACACCACTCATATACCAAACCAAACCAAAACCTTTATTGTCCTATTGGGGTTCATAATACTAACAAAAATCTATTTACAATATGTACAAGTTCATTCTCCCACATGCGGGAGTCTGGTTAGAGAAAAAAAAGGTGAAAGGTATAGGAAAGGGGAAATGTCAGGAGGATGACTCTACTGTTGAGCTGAGTAAGATGTCAGCGGAGGCCCCTTCCACAAGTGAAAGCAGCCTACGCTGGTGTTAGTGGGTAGCTCTCCACTTAACAGAATTTCGCTTAAGCTTCCGTCGACGCATCCCTTCCTTCCGCGAGAGTTCTTCTTGCGGTGCGTTTTCGATATCGTTCTCATTTAACCTGTGTAAGCTAGGGTTAGTTGTCCGGAACCTCCTGTCGAAGGCTTTTTGAATGTCTGGCAGGACCACAACTGTGTTCTTCTCCTGATGGAAAGATTCCTTCATCTCGTAAACAACTCGTATCAGTTGGGAGGTCGTATTCAGACCTCGTCGGAACCCGAAATACTCCTCTGGGACAAGTTTCATCGGGCGATAGCTATCTATCAGTTATGTAGCTGTGCTAGCCTTTCGGGCACCACCTCCGTTGATGTTTACCTATTGCATTGGAAATATGCACTAACTACACAAGTCCTTCGCGAGGGAAATTGCGAAGTATAAACGCCTGGATTCCACCAAGCCCAGGGGCTTTGTTTTCCTCAGATGCTTGATGCTATCTGCAATCTCACCGTAGCTAGTAAACCACCCTACTGGGGTCTTTTCCATTATGAGCAGAACAGGTCTGCTCCAGACCATGTTGGCGACCCTGGTGGTATTCACATGCTCTATGCAGTCGTCGGGTTTCACAGGGTGGCGCTTTCCACCAAGCATGCGGCAGCATATAAATGGACAAGCATCGACAAAAATGACTTCAAAGATTGCAAATGCGTCAATAAAGTTATCCTGTTCCTGATATCGCTGAAGGTAGTTCGAAGTTGAATCAAAATCTAACTTCAGGAGCCATCTTGTCGATGATATATAACGTAGTTGAAAGTCGTTCAAGGTTGAATTATGCAATTCCAAATGCACCTCAAAAAAGTGCGTGATGTCAAGTTCATTTTGAGTTATATGTGGAAAGCAACCTTAGAGTTACTTTCTAATGGCGTTCTAGGGCCTTCAAGCTCAAGTTCAGCGTTATTTGGAACATGAGATGTCAAGGAATGGAAGAATATTCCGAAATCAGCCTGAATAAAATACTGTTATATAATTGACTTGGATTACATCACTATATATTGTTTATTTCTTACCATAATTTCTGATTTGCGGGTAGAGAGGGTGAATCAGTGGCCTATGTTCCGTTAAATTCAGCAAAAGGTTCATCATATTTCCTATCACGTGATGATCTCCATTGATGACTGGTAGGAAAACAATCAACATCGCTTGTTGGAAATAACATGTTTGCTGTAACAGTATGTTAATCAATCTAACAAAAGTACTCCTTTCACACAACAATTACCAAAATTAAATGAACTAGATAAAAGAAATGAATTTTTCATTACTGAAAACAATCAACATCGCTTGTTGGAAATAACATGTTTGCTGTAACAGTATGTTAATCAATCTAACAAAAGTACTCCTTCCACACAACAATTACCAAAATTAAATGAACTAGATAAAAGAAATGAATTTTTCATTACTGAAAATATTAGTTATAATAATTCATTAAAGTGCCACCTCATTGTACTTTTTTTCATGAACAGTTCACGAAACACGTGTTGCGTGAATCTTACAATGAAGTTTTACTTGAATAAGTTAATTATCGGCCACCATTATCAAGTTTCAATATTTTATTGAATAATTGGATATAGATCATAATAGTATTGTCTCCGTAATGATGATACAATTATAATTAAAATAATACATTGAAAATGGTTATCCTTTTTTTTACAATTCATTGCCGTTCTTCCACCATTTGAAAACGTTCAATAAAAATGTTTCTCTTTCTAATCATCGATGTGTATGAAACACCATACATATTTTCACTTGAGCGGAAAATTTCTTGTTTCACTATCAATTATTCTACTGAATTGGTGAAGATTTGGTTGACTAACACGCAATGTGACTTGTGGGGAAAAAGATCTCGATGCTGCGACATCAATTTTCATTATTTTCCGCATAAAAGTCCACTTAAAGAAGATTGCGGTTGCTGTACCACAGTACCAACCGTCAGCGGCCATGCAGATCCTTTTAGATCGACCTTCTCTCCACATTTTTCTGGAAAGAGAGGCTAGATGTACTGCATACAGATTTGTGCACATTGCCAATTGCACAAATCAATTCAATGCAGAGTGCAACAAACTGTTGGTTAACATTGGAAGTCACAGCATTCTGGAAATGACCTCTGACTTCATGTCTCCAACTGTCAACTACGAACTGCCTTATAAAGTACTATTCCCGGGTTGAGAGGACTGGATCCTCCGGGAGAAGGAAATATTGAGAGCAGATAGTTGTTGGTTCACAGATGGATCAAAAACACTTCCGTTTCTGGTGCAGCTGTTTTCAGTTGTAGATCCAAGACAGAGTTATCTACCTGCCTAGGAACTTATGCGACTGTATTTCAAGCGAAAATTTACGCTATTGAGTTGTGTGCGGACAGATTGGATAAATTCAACCTCACTCACAAGTCAATAAAAATATTCTCGGTCAGTAAAGCGGCGTTGGAAGCTCTTGGCTACTACCGAGCAACGTCTAAATTGGTAGCAGACTGCCAAAACCGACTCTCCTCGATAGGCAGATTTAACAGATTGTCTCTGGTCTGGATTCCTGGCCATACTGGCCTGGAAGGCAATGAAGTTGCGGACTCTCTTACAAAAGAGGGTGCTGCAAGCGGCTTCATTGGACCAAAACCTGTCATTGGCATCGCTTTGGGCTTTGCCAAACGAACCCTGAACACCTGGATGGCAAGAAGATTTATGGACTTCTGGCCAGGATTGGCTCACTCAAAGGCGTTCATTCACCCTTTGATGCTTGATTCCAAACAGTTGTTGGACTACAGTAGGGATAAACTACGATGTCTAACAGGCCTTCTTACAGGTCACTGTCATTTGAATCATCATATGCTTGGACTGTCGGAAGACAGTGTGTGTTGCCTCTGTCTGGAAAATGTTGAAACAGCAGAGCATATACTTTGTGCCTGCCCCGTTGGGGACCGAATCAGGTTTTTTGAGTCCGGCAGATCCGAAAGACCTGACCTGAAAGACCACTCAGCATACAAACTAATCGGCTTCGTTAAGAAGCTGGGTTTTTTGGCCGAGTGTGAATAGGTGTGAGCCACAATAAACCCTTGCAGGTTGCGGTGGAGGGTCGAATAGACCGACTCACTTTAGACCTACCTATCTACCTACCTTCCACTTAAAGTTGTAGTGGAAACTAGTTTAGGATTGAAAGAGTATGACATCAACGAAAGTTCTAATATCTACAAAACCTAATTCACCACAAACCACAAAAGAAACTAGTGATTTTGTATTCGAAAATGTCGGCATATGATCAGTAGACATTTCAAACATTTGATAAAAATAGTAAATCTAGAAACATATTATCAACTTCAATAGTGCTTATTGGTTTGTTTTTCATTATCTTTCGACTCTTTACTGCCCCAGGTTATGTGATCAATTCGTTGTTTTTGGCGTTGTTCGATATAAAGATTTGTTGAAAGTTGGGTACTAATGAATGTGACATCGTTATAACTAATCGTTTCAATCACAGCCAGATAGATAAATGAGTATATTCTAATGTGATAAATGCTCATTTCTGATTCATTTATTTTCTGAGATTTTTTTGGCAGCGGCTGACACAGATGCAGATTTCTCCACATCAAATTTTGAATATCAAGGCATGTCCGAAAAAGCTGAAGTTCTACTCCGAAACAAGGCAGGAGGCTAATACTTTCGGCAGAAGACCTTTCAACTATCCTGAAATTGTGCGAGATTTGCTCGAATAGTGAGCCATTAAAAAACAACAAGAAGCTTCAGATTAGGCTTATATCACAAAACAAATTAAAAGAATGAACTGGTATGTTAATAGACCATAAAAAATAACCATGTGAAAATATAACATGGGAGTAAAACAAAAAAACAATTAGCAAAAATGTTCGAAAGGTAAGACCGAAAAAAAAAGCACGTCTGAAATAGCTAATTCTCAAACAGAAATTATCTCTTTATCAACTTGTGAACGCCGTACTATTTTTTAACTTCGAACCCGTGTGTACTAATTGCTATGATATTTACAGATATGAAATGGGGGTAGTGTAATTTGTTGCCCTTCTTATATTGTCCCCAAGATGAAACAACAATAAGACAATTACTACAAAATTGAAATGACATCCTCTCTCTCTCTTAACTCCTATCGCAAAATCCTTTTTCGCAATCCTCTTCCGCAACTGACTTTCGCGACCATTTCGCAAACCTCTTAAGCAACTGTCCGATCGCCACTGTCTCTATTAACTCTCTACCGTCCCCTGGTTGTTCTGATGTCTGTTTCTAATTCTCGAATTTTTCAATAACCCTTCCTACTCAAGACGTATATCTTTTTTTCATCGAAGTCATTGGTCAGTTTTTATTTTAAATAAATTTTCAGGCCCACCTATTGAGATATGGCCGAACTTCCTGTCCACGAAGCTGAAATGCAAACTCGTAGCTTGCATTTTCGCGTTCCCAGTATTATATCAACAAGATACGTTTGTTTAGTTTATCCTGAACGAAACATAACCTTCATTATGCCGCCAAGTTTCAACCATCATAAATTAAATTCAACGCTTACTCTGTTGGAAAAGTATCGATATCAAAAAACCGGATGACCGACCCCGATCTTTATAGATGAAATTATATTTTTCGTTAACTATCGCAATGGCAGTTATTACAATATACTCTACTCTACTCTACTCATGAGCTAAAGGGGGAACACCATGGACAATACCCAAAGAAGAAATCATCGCGAACATAGAAGCCGACATTGAAAAACTGCCTGCTGATATTGAAGAAGAATTACGAAGCTAATCTGCAAGAATCCTGAGAAAATGCAACATTTCAAGGGGTGAAAAAGCCGCCATAAGAAGTCTCAATACTGACGAAAATATCGTTATTCTGTTTGCTTACAAAGGAAACGCAACAGTAGTCTTAAACACTTGGGACTACAAAAGCAAACTCAATAACTTCGTCAGTCAAGAAACCTACAGAAGATTACAAAAAGATCCAACAGAGTAAGACTTAAGAAAAACCAATCAACTGATGAAAGGAGTCTGGTGGTAATGAAGATCCTTGAGTTCACATATCGGTGAATTATGAAAAATAGGGATGGAGTCTGCTAAACTCCACTTCATTCAGGTTATCGGACTTAAAACTCTAACTTATGTAGAATTTATTATCATCATGATTCAGGTAGAGGCGGTGTTGAATTCACCACGTTTCGAAACGCAACTGACTAACTGGCCAATACCCGCTTCGCTACATTATTGTGATTGTTATTCTGACTTCCCAACCAAGTCTGCAGCCTCCGCATGAAGGCTCTGAATTGCATATGTAGATTCCGGATTCGGACGACTCTTTTCCTCTTTATTTTTTATAGATGTGCAAAAATGATACAGTCCACTCTCATGTCAACTGCACTTAATGGTTGTCTTCTGGAATAATTTCATCAAATGGATTTGGGAAGGAATGAAATTCATTCAACTTACGGTGAAAATAATTGAAACACATAATAATCATTATTATTTTGAGAATGATGCTTTTTGTTTATTTATGGATCAATTCATCCACATTCAATAAAATGTTTACTCTATTCTAATAGATATATAGATCTAAAAGAGTATCACAGGTTTATCAATTCGTGGGAGTATATGTATGTATAACTGAGCATTTAAAAAAAGTGTATGCCAGATATAAACTCATTTGTCTGAGATATGTAAATATTAAAATACAATAGAACAAAGTATCTGTCCTCTTCTGGTTTCTGAAATCTTCATGAAATTGCCTTAAAAAATTCTTGCATCGAATATGGTTCCATGTTACACAATAAATCGAAAACAAGTTTCTTCACTGATTGTCAGTGGTTAATGATTAATTTGATGATTACATACGAAAATAACACAAACATAAATATAAATCATATATAAATCATTTTGTCTATCAAATCAAACAGTGTTG
Source organism: Leptinotarsa decemlineata (assembly GCF_000500325.1). Taxonomy (NCBI): domain Eukaryota; kingdom Metazoa; phylum Arthropoda; class Insecta; order Coleoptera; family Chrysomelidae; genus Leptinotarsa; species Leptinotarsa decemlineata. The sequence goes on along the minus strand of NW_019292905.1, from coordinate 28,789 downwards.
TTTCTGTATTTTTCCTTTGAAAAAAGCGTGTTGAAAATCATCGAAGTTAGAATAAACTGTCAAAAAACGGCCTATGATTACCCAAATAATTCTTTCCTCCCTTTTTGAAAATGTTAACAGTATTGCTAGCTTCTTTTCTCCTTTTATATAAAATGGTAACACCATTGCCAGCTTCATTTAATCTGGGAATATTCCTGACTCTAAACGAATATTAAAAATATTTGGCTAGATCTACATAATTCATGTTACATGAATTAATGAAGTGTCCAATTTTTGGTTGTGTTCTGAAGTCGTCTATATGCTTCCCTTTATTCGTTATATACATTTTTCAATACACTGTTACCAAGTGCCATTAACTGTTGAGTACTTAGTATATTTTTCATAATTTGACCCTCTTTGGTTATCCGGTTATTCTGTTTGACTGTTCTATTATTCGCTGTTCTTATGGGGAAACTAGAATTGGAAAGTTCTTGTTTTTTTTTAAAATGTACCCCATTTCTCATTCACATTAGACTCTAGAAATATTTCATTCCAACTATGTTGCTCTACTTGTAGAATGAAATTGTCGATATTCCTATTCGAAAATAATGTTTTATATATGAAAATATTATCATTTTTTAACATTGGACTCTGAATGTTAATTAATTGAACACGATGATAAAAAAGACATGAGTCAATAACAGCTTAAATATACCGCACTTCGGAATTGATAATGATGTTTTCAATACAAGTTTTCGATCTGTTGGTTACATAAGTATATTCATCAATTGCCAAGAGAAAATAATTCAGAAAATCGGAGAACTCAGATTTTTCTTCAGATTCTACTTTGAAATTCATATCAAAATATCCTGCAATGATGAATGAAAACTCATTACTCGTGAGAACAGAGCGCAGAGAGAACATCTTTGTGAAGAATACTTGCAAACTTCCATTTGGCGGACGATATACAGGGTGTTTCAAATTCGATCCTCACCATTGGGATCTCGGAAACTATGTGAGATACGAAGATGGTTGAATTGGGGCAAAGTTGCGCATTCACCTGACTAACAATATGCTGTTGAGATAGTTCTGAAATTCTGAGTATATCCGGAGATATCCGAAAAGAACAGAAATTTCGGAAAATGGTTTTCATTATTTTCTGGCTTCATTTTTCGAAGGATTCGAAAATGAATTGAGCTTGCACATTGCCACTTTTTTCCTGCTATGTGATGGTGTTTTCAGATTTGCTATCCGACGTTTCATCTTCCGGCCATCATCATCAACTTTATTTTTTCCAATGGGCGCTACATTGGATTCTTTCTGTTTTGAATAGAATCAGATTTATTTTACCTTTTCAATAATGTATCGTAAGTTATCATTCTTTTTAGAAAAATTGGAGATATTGAAAAAAATTACTTCATATCATAATAGGCTTTGATTTTGATGTTTCTAAATTTGACTATCAATTTGTTACACTCAATAACATTTTGTTATTGTACAAGTCATAGAATTTTTGGCAAAAAATGGCTTTCACGAAAAAAAAAAAGAGATATGATACAGTGTTAGGACAACGGAATAAACTTGTATCCCGAAAGACGACAACCACATTGAACTATGTTATTGAATCAAAATCTCACCGAGTGTGTTTCATTTGAAGAGCCGAGAAAAAATACGGAGACAGGATGGACCAGGAAACTAAAGAAAATTTGATAAATGAGGTATGTATGAGGTAAGTTAGATATTGTGTCCTTTTCGAAAAAATTAATAATTTGCAGATAGACATGAACCCGGGGAAATCTACACGTCAAATTTCCTCCGAAATGAATATTTGTTATACAAGTGCTTGAGACATCTCAAAAAAAGCGGTTTAAAATGTTATAAAATACACATATCTCAAAAATTGCATCCAGGTGATCCCGAGAGACGATTAGAATTTTGTAATTGGCTAATAAGAAGACCTGATTTTCCTGTTTTCCTGGAAAATGTAATTTGGAGAAATGAAAGCACTTTTACGAATTGTGGAATATTCAACCGAAATTACGAACAAATTTGGAGCATAAACAACCCCCGACAGTTCCGAGAAATTCGACCTTGAATGCGATTTAGTATTAACGTATGGGCAAAGATAGAATTTTGGGTCCTCATTTATTTGACGGAATTCTGAATGGAGAAACCTATCACCAGTTTTTAATGTCGATTTTCGAAGACTATTTGGATGATCTACATTTGGCTAACTATAACAACATCTGGTTTCAACATGATGGTGCTCCATCACTACCACACACTACCAGACAAGTATTACCTGTTTGAAAGGTTTGGTGATAAATGAATAGGGCATAATGGGCCGGTGAGGTGGCCAGCAAGGTCTCCAGACTTAAGTGTTATGGCTACATTCTTATGAGGTATACTGAAAAATAGAGTTTATGGTCAGAGGAAATATCAAAATATTGAGGATCTTCAACACAGCATTGTTAGAGAGTTCGGAAGATTGAGGAGGAGGGAATTTATTCGTGCAGTGAATAATATTCGAAGAAGGAAACAGCTGTGTTATCATGAACAAGGCCAGCATTTCGAGCATTTGCTGTGATTTACTTTTGTCTTTACATTTTAGTCAATTATTGTCATTTGTTATTTGAAAGGTATATTTTCATTGAAAAGGACACAATGTCCAATTTGCCTCATTCATCAAATTTCGATTGTTGATCCTGCCTTCGTATTTTTTTATTGGCTTTTCAAACGAACCAAACTTGGTGAGATTTTGATCCAATAACTTGAACATAGTTCGATGTGGTTGTCGTCTTTCGGGAAACAAGTTTGAATACATTTCCCATGTCCTAGCACTTTTTCTATTGTATTTGTAATAAATTTGTATAATATCTTTTTTTCTTCTTTATTCGTGAAAGCCATTTTTCATCAAAAATTAAATGACTTGTACAATAACAAAATGTCATTGAGTATAACAAATTGAAAGTCAAATTTAGAAACATCAAAGTCAAAGCCTATTATGATAATGAGTTATTTTTTTCAATATCTCCAATTTTTCGAAAAAGAATGATAACTTATGATACATCATTGAAAAGGTGAAATCTGATATTATTCAAAACAGTAAGAATCCGCCTATGAGAAATAATAAAGTTGATGATGGTGACCGGAAGACGAAATGTCGGATAAAATATCTCAAAACACCATTATGTGGCAGGGAAAAAGTGGCAATGTGGATGTGCAATTTATTTCCGAATTCTTCGAAAAATAAAGTCACAAAAAAATAAAAACAATTTTCCGAAATTTCAGAACTTTTCCAACGGCATATTGTTATTCAGGTAAATGCGTAACTTTGCTCCAACTTTGCAAGAAGTATAAAATCATCCCAGACTGTCAATATGGCTTCCAAATTGGCAAGTCCACTCAGGATGCCACGATGAATTTAGTCAATGAAGTCATTTCTAATCTCGACAGAGGTGAAAAAACGATGAGTGTTCTATTCGACTTGTCACGAGCTTTCGACACTGTTGATCACGATTTACTTTTGAGCAAGCTGTTTTGTCTAGGAATTCGTGGCTCATCTCTGGATTGGTTGAGATCTTATCTGGATTGCAGAACGCAAACTGTGAGGGTTGAACTGGAGGCTGGGACCGTCCACTTTAGAACCTGTGTCGTTCCCACCGGTGTTCCCCAGGGTAGCGTCCTAGGACCTATTCTCTTACTTTTATTCGTACATGACCTCAACAACAGTAATCGTCAACATTGTACAGTGCAATTTGCCGACGATTCTTCGTTCACTCTGAAGTCTTCAGATTATGAGGGATTGTCGAGTCAGGCCAATCAAGCAGTTGCTAATAAGGAAAATTAAAATATACAATCGTCTTTTCACTATATGAGAATGATCGCAGTGTTCTGGTCAAAATAAATGGCCAGTCAATACAACAAACCTCATCTGAAAAATGTTTAGGTTTGAACATTGATGCTCAACTCTCTTAGAACAAGCACATTGATTTTATTTTGAGTAAAATGTCGAAACATTGTTTTGTAATTCGTAATCTCCGTAATTTTGTTCCATTGAATATATTGAAGAGCTATTACTATGCTTACATTCAATCTTCATTCAGTTATTGTCTGATCAACTGTACAAGAATAAACGCATTACTAATAGCTCAAAAAAAGATAGCGAGAACAATATGTTTCAAAAATTATGATGACTCATGTAGGGAGATGTTTACCGATTTGGATATTCTAACTATTATTTCACTATATGTATTCAACTGTGTTGTTTATGTCAAAACTCATCTCGACAAATTTGAATCAAGAGATAATCTTCGGCTCGCCACAGGATATACGTTAAGATCTAACTATAATTTTATAGTTCCCCACCATAAATTTACGAAAGCAGCAAACGGCCCTCTAATTATGCCCATCAAGTTATACAACAAACTACCTATCTCTCTTAAACAGCTATCAAACCTGCATTCCTTAAAAAAAATGTTAATTAACTGTTACATAACAATACAATGATTACTTCCAGGCTGATTTGGAAATATTAATAACTTGATTGCAACAGTTTAGACTGTACTAATTTCAATTGTCATATTTTTCAGTTTCATGTTTTTTCATACTTCTGTTTGATATTTTCATATCTTTACTCTTTTATGTGTGTATATATAATTATTTGTATTGTGAATTTCTATATT